>OZ018338.1:32760324-33000324 GCA_963969495.1 Ceratothoa steindachneri
TCAATTCTTTTCCTAATCATTAATTCTTATCTTGAAATATCTTCATTTCCTTTTTTTCTATTCCTTCCACCTGATTTGATGGAGTCCCCAAAATATAGCCATCCTAACTCACACGGGGAGGAACTCTTAATATCCGTTCATTAAACCAAATTCAATACCATAATGCGCTTCTTATCGGATTCTGGAGCGTAGAAAAAAAAGAACGGCGCAAAACCAGATTGTATTCACTTATTTAATAGCATTTGTGGGTCAACCTTTAATGTTGGGAAACCCCAAATTACTTGAAGCCTCTTTATTCCTTAATTACCCGGACGTCGCGTACCAATCTTGACGACACTCGACTGTTGGTTCTATAAACCTAGCATAAATATGTGTGTCTTTTAGGAGGTATTGTTTATTTTAAAAGGTTCGCAATCATTATGAAAATTGCAGTCGATAAACATGAAAAGTGCCATGAATATGCGAGGACGACGTGATTGCATCATCATTACCACGAAAGAAAATGAAATACCTTTCAATTTATTAAAGGAAGATCTGAAATCTATTCAGGGGCAATTTTATAGAGGGCATATCTATTTAGAAGAAAGGAAAGAAGAGAAGAAAAGAAACAAAAAAATAAAAATGAGTAGCAGAGTATGACTATTACTGCAGCAACATTTATTATTATCATTACTATTATTATTATATTATCAGTATTAGTGTGGTTGATGCTCCTTAACGTCATCTGCGTACCACAATCGCATCAACGGTTTCTCATACCGGCGACCTCTATCTGGGATTAGTAGTCTTTGATGACACGCGCCGGAAAACGGTATGGGTATTCTTCTTGCACAACATACAGAGGTATTATTTTTAATGAAAAACAAAGGGAAAAAAATGACAGGTATGTAAACAAAGTGGAGACGTTAGTGGAAATGAAGATCTGTGACATAGGACGTCCGGTGCAGGCATGCAATAAATTTCACCTTCAAATGTTGGGACAGGGAAGTAGGAGGGCACGTTTTCCTCAGTGTAAAAGTAATAAAAGTATGAATAGACATTAAAAATACACACAAAACAAAAAAAAAATAACAAAAAAAAGCAAGATATGTAAGTAGAAATCTACTCAAGTTGACTGGGGTTCGGACGCTGCCTTTCAAATCTGCAGGATCAAATGCGACCACCTGTCACTCGAAAATAGGAACTAGTACGCGCCCGCTCTTGTCCGTAGACAATAATGGGGTTGTAACTAGAAACCTATCACGAATATAAAACGTATTAAGAAACTGAAACCAATTAAAAAAAACAACGATCCATATTAAAAATAACCTACAGAAAAAAGAAAACACTTGGATAAGGACACACACAGAAGGGAAGGGGGTAAATATAATAAAGAGAATAGAAGTTCTTAAGTAGAATTGGGGAAGACGCATCGTTTAAATCCCACACTGGGTACTTCATACATAAGGAGGCGTTGGGGTGCGACGCGCGACAAACACCATATGCTGAGCATCCATCAGTCGATTACTCACGGGGGTGCTTGTCGAGACGCTTCGAGGAGCGAGACTTAGAAGGACCTCGAAGGAGGTCTGAGGGGACACTCCCCTCGCGCTGGTAAGGGGAGGCCGGGATCCTGAGCCTCAAGGACGATAGCAGTCGAGGGGAAGGGAGAGGCCGAGGGGAGGGGGAAGGGAGAGGCCGAGGGGAGGGGGAAGGGGAGGGGAGGTAGCAGTAACGAGTGGGCGGGGGAGGGGGCTGGGCGCGAAGGTGCTGGGGAAGGGGTGAGGAGGAGGACGAGAGGACGGCCTTTGCCAGGGGGTCGTCCCCACGCAGGCGAGCTCGTGAGTCCGGCGTCAACCACGATGAGCATCTTCGGGGTGGGGGGCTGGGAGGAGCCTTTTTTAAACGGTCGAGGGCAGGGCTTCGGCCCTTCTGCTGAGGGCTGCGGGATCCAGACTCCCTCGGGGAGGGGTTGAGAACACCAATCGAGGGACGGAAGGAGGAGAAGGAGTCTGCGTGGCGCCGGAACGACGTTTCGGCGTCGATCTCCCCTCGGCGACCTCCTCCTTGCTCCGAGGCTGAAAATGCCTCCTTCCTCCTACGGCCCCCAACGCTAGGGGGCCCCTCTCCCCAGAGGATCTCCTGGGAGCCCCTGGTCCTCTTCTCGGGCGAGAAAAGACCCGTGATGCCATCGGTCAGGGAGAGGAACCTCTTTCGGAGCCCCTTTCTCTTGGCCCCCCGACCGGGGGCGGCCTCCTTGCCGCATGACTCTGCTCTCTCCCTCCTGACGCCGTTCAGCAAATCAGGCTCCTCCGACGAGGTACGGTCGTTGCAGGAGCCGCGAGGCCCCGCCTTCAGCGACGACAGTGACCCCTTCCACCCAAATTTGGAACCCAAACTCGGGGTTAGCATCTCCCCAACGTGGAGATTCCCTCCCTAAACCTACACCCGACCATTCAGGGCCTCCTTCTTCCCATCAAAGCACCCGGAAAGGGGCGCTAACCCCTTGAGGAAATTGTGTCTCCGTTGGAGGGGTTCCGAAACGCCCATCCGTCCCGAACAATCCACGTCGGTCCAAGATAACCACTCCTCTCGGACCCCACACTCCGGCACATCGAAACCGGGTCCAGGAGGGTACACACTACCCACTCCACACCTTCACCTGAGTCAACGGTCAAAGAGAAGAAGCGATCGCACACACCGATCTCTCCACTTCACCTCTCATTTCAACCACTGACGAGTCGGGTCGGAGGCGGCTCAATTCGACCCGCGAGACCCGGCCACGTACGCCAAGTCGAGGGGGATGTTTGCAGGGAGGTAGCAACCCCCTTACGGTTATCTCCCTCCGGATTACTTCTCCCGGAGTGATTTCCCACCTGGTGCAGTAGCCAGGAGGAGAGGGCTGCGTCGCCATCGTTTATTCTCGATCGTTTCTTCCTCCTTGACCGTAACGATCGTCTACGCGTCAACTGAGGGTCTCGGGTTGGTATTCGACGCATAGCCCTAATATGGATATCTCTCTCTCTCTCTCTCTCTCGTAGTGAGGAAGAGCCTTAGTTTTGCGAGGGCGGCAGTGGCCAAGAGCCAACACTTACAATGACACTGAGCGAGAGACACGAGGTGTGTACCTGTGTGTAGAGCAGTTGCGTACATCGCTAAAATCGTGAAAAATTACGATAAATTCCCGTTCATATTTTAACTTCAAATATACCACACAGACAGAAATAAACGCACGAACATACATCGGCGCAGTCACGTGCCCAACAAAACTCAGACGACAAATCAACTCTGCCCAGGGCATCATTTCCGCATCAGAGCTTCTAGCCAGTCCACCAGCTCCGTCGAGAGGAATTCTTCCCCGTAAAAACTTATCGGAGTGGTGATTAGCGAGGGGCTTATGAGACTACGATTGCTTCCTGGCAAGTTGGAGATCAACCTCGTGGTCGGAAACACTCGTCACAAAGTGGCCCTTAACGGGAGAAGACACGTGTGGGTTTGATGGGGTTTCAGAACCCACCAACCAAGCTCAGGGGACCAACAAGAACCTACAAGGAGTCAAGAGAACCACCTAAATGTCGTCCAACCTCCCCATTTGGATTATCTAACGAACTCGGATTTACGACGGACAGTCAACAGCGACGGCAGAGACCGTCTCGAACTACGAACAGCCTGTACGTACAATAAGTATCAGGCTTTCAAACATACAAGGTTAGCGCCATTTTATGGAAATATCAGACAATGAAACGGCGGCCAAGCATTAATTACGCTAAAAAAACTGAGACAAACGAAGGCATTTTTTTACTCAGGAGAGTTCTGTGACCTGCCTACCATAGTGTCCTTTCAGCATATTTTAACCTCAAGTAGTCACCACCTTTCTGCCCGAACTCCTTTTCAAAATCCTTCAACCAGAATTCTCTCGATAGTTTTCGCCTTTTTTTAAAATACTGGACTCATTGAAAGGGTTAAAAATGAGAGTCAGCTAGATGTACGTTTTCTTGAAACAAAAAAGGGAAAACTAACGAGTATATCTCCCCACGAAGGTGTTCGAGGGGAGAAGGGTTCATAAATCGAGTGGGGAGGTTAGGGGGAGTGAAGTTCTGTGGAATAAGGCCGAGTAGTCTAAAGAAGAGACTACTTTGGGTTGAGATCTAGATAGCACGCAACTTTCCTGAACTGAATCTGACCTCAATATTGAGAAAAGGGGACGAACAGCAAATCTCGAAGGACAAGTTCACACAGAAAAGACAAAAACTCCAAAGTTCGAATTCGAATCCATCCATCGAAACTTTTCTCAGCGTTCTCTCATCAGGCTCCACTAGGGGATGTGGAAACTGGCATTAACGAACAGGGCCGCGGCGCCCAGATCGATGGTACCCCCAAACGATATATATTAGGAATAAGGAGCAGAAACTATAGAAACATTGGATAAGAACGCATACACGAGTGACAGTCTGGGAAATCAAATGATTGAAGCTTGATTGGCAAATGGAACCTACCGCCTAGTATTGAGGGTCTTTAAGTTCATAAAGGGTGGAGCCCTTGGCCTCGGTGGTGATGGCCTTGCTAGTTGGCACCACGAAGAGAGTAAATCAACTAATTTGCCATAGCTGCAACCGAGGGCCTTCGAATCGACTACGTGGATTCACGACCCCACGTCACTCGACGGGACGCGAGCCAATGACGACCCGTGTTGACAGATAGACGACTCCACCGATGAAGTCGGTGCGCAATCAACTCATCAACGCACCAATCAAAAGACACTCTCCCCATCTCCCCGAAATGGGGAGGGGCATTCATAACTTTAAGTACCTCTGCCCATCCGAAGAACTAAGAACCTGTTCATGTAGGTCAATTCAACGACCTAACCCGAACCCAGTACTCTGGGATGACGGTGTTTTGGGTATTCTTTTTCCGTCCTGATCTTCTGCACTCTTCTCTATTTATTCTTTTTCTCTCTTTCTTCTTTCTTTCACTCTGGATAGACCATGGTAGAGCTGGATAGACCCTAGATAGAGACCATGGTTAGACCTGGGCAGACCATGAATATACCTTGGATACACATGGATTGATCTTAGATAAGCTAGATCTGAATACATTTAGACAGACCGAGGGGAGACTTGGGCAGACCATGGATAGACCTTGGATACACATGGATTGATCTTATACCTGGGTAGATCATTGATAGACCTTGAATGCACTTTGACCGATCCTTGGTATCGTAGATCTGGATGTACATTTCATGATGCACTTGGATAGACATGGAATGAAATTACAAAAGTTACATATGGATATGCACTTGGTAGACGAACTTTAGTAGACAAAATTTGGTAGATGGAATTGGTAGACGAACTTTGGTAGACGAACTTTGGTAGAAGAACTTTAGTAGACGAACTTTGGTAGACGAACTTGGTAGACGAACTTTTAAAAGACAAACTTTTGGTAGACGAACTTTTGGTAGATGAACTTTTGGTAGATGAACTTTGGTCGATGAACCTTTGGTAGACGAACTTGGGAGACGAACTTGGGAGACGAACTTGGGAGACAAATTTTGGTAGGCGAACTTAGTAGACGAACTTTGGTAGACGATGTTGCTAGATAAACTTTGGATACACCTAGATAAGCCCCGGATAAAGATCTAGACGCAAATCAGTAGACCTTGAGTAAACCTTGGATATACATGTGCAGGTCTACCCAGGCAGGCCCTGGGTAGACCTGGATAAACCAGAAAAAAAAGGAGATAGACCCGGAAAAAGGCTTTGGATAACCAGGAATAGACCCCGCTCGCATGGATATGAAGATCGTGGAGTGGGGCTGGGGTGCCGGGGGGGCAGGGAGTCTATATGCAGGGTGGCCCAGGTCGTCTCCGTTGATAAGTGACCATTATGGAACGCAGTAGAGGGAGACGACGGACGGAAGAAGAGCCAACAGTGGGATCGAGAATGGCAAGGACGGTGACGGGCAAGATCATTGACTCCCCATCCAAATCCTAGGGTTAGGAGGGAGGGACAGTTGAGGGGAAAGGCTGGGGCTGGCGGAATAGGGGATAACGGTAAGGGTGGGAGGAGGTTAAAAGGCAGAACGGAAGTCAGCTGGGAAGGCCTAACCTAACCTAGGCACGGATCCAGTGTGGGGGGAGCTAAGGGGCTGAAGACCCCTCCAAATTTCAGCCCCGTTTACGCTTATATTTCTTTTTTAAGCCGTACTTGTATCTGGCTATTCAGAAAGAGTTATGTATTTAATATATATATATATATATATATATATATATATATATATATATATATATATATATATATATATACATATTATATATATATATATATATATATATATATATATATATATATATATATATATATATATGGGCCATCAGTATTTTGAGAACATCATTATAATAGCGCTAACTTTCTTATAACTACTTTTTCAATTTCCTTTTTATATTAATAATGAATTACATTAAAGTGACGAAGCAAATGAAAAGAGACGCTGTAATCGTTGCCATAACAACCCAGCATAATGATACAATACAGATTGCTCGCTTTCTGAAAGTTACCCGATCCTTCGTTACCAAGGTTAGAAAAGACCTGGAAGCTGTTGATGGGGATCTAACATTAGCAGGAAAAGGCAAAACACCCGCAAAGGGTTCTAATACCACCAGAACCCGAGAATTTATGTAGAAAGTACAACACGGGGAAATAATCAAGAAAACCACGGAAAGTCGATCAGAGTGAGTCCTTGCGAAGGATTCAAGGTTTCAGAATGAACTATCAGAAGAGTTTTGCACGAAGATATCCGTTCCAAGCCGGTATGTGATCGGAGGGGTCAGTTCATATCAGGTAAGAGGGAGCGAATCGTTGGATCCGTGCAAAGCTTCCTCTCCATGTTGAATCATCAAGAAGCTGGAATGCTTTGTTTTTCTCTGATGAGGAAAAACTTCGACCAGGGTCAAAACGTAAACCCGAGGAATGACAAATGGTTATGTAGAGTGCCAAGCGAGGTTGCGACTGTAATGAACACCAAGTTTCCAGTAACTGTGATGGTTCAGGGAGTTGTTAGCAGCAAGGGAGATGTCATCCCCCCCACCTCTCACTTTTTTCACAGGGCTTTAGAGTCAATACTGCTGCCTACACATAGGTTTTGGAGGAAATTCTGAGGCCCTGGATAGACAGAGTACGCAACGAAAGACTTTACATCTTCCAAGAAGACTGCACCATCTCATAGGACTAAAATAATCCAAGCTTGGATGCGTGCCAATTTCCACGACTATGTTCTCCAAGACACATGGCCTCCTAGCTCACCGGATCTCAATCCACTGGAATATTACATATGAAGAGTCGTCGAGAAAGAGGTCAATCAACACCCCCAATAACACCATTCAATCTCTCAAGTCCAATATAACAAAGAATATGTCCGAAATTGATGCGTGCCAATTTCCACGACATGTTCTCCAAGACACATGGCCTCCTAGCTCACCGGATCTCAATCCACTGGAATATTACATATGAAGAGTCGTCGAGAAAGAGGTCAATCAACACACCCAATAACACCATTCAATCTCTCAAGTCCAATATAACAAAGAATATGTCCGAAATTGACGAAAATCTAATTTGATTCGGGCATGGAAACGCTTCAGGCCCATTAATTGAAGCAGTCATTGTGGCTAATGGTGAATTCATTGAATAGGCATGTTATAAGGATTCTCAAGATTATTTGTATCGAAGTTTCATTTAAATACAGGTTTTCTCTGATGTGATATATATATATATATATATATATATATATATATATATATATATATATATATATATATATACATTAGGATCTCTTCACATTGTCAACCAACGAGGGCATCCCTCATATAACCCCTAGAGGAAGGTAATCTTAAATCTTCTAATTAAGGACAACTATGCAACAGCTAAAACCTGGAGAGCCATGTGCCCGACCCCATTACACGTAGGGGGATCTACCTTCAGCATGGAGATTGTACTGGTTCTAGGGGACTATGGGGTTCCCCCTCCCCTGTCTCGAGACCGTCTAAGAGTATCATATTTAGACTACTCAGCCTATATATGACCTTCGACACAATTTTACTACCTTCACCAGTTTTTCTACTTACTTTTTATCACACAATTTGACCCACCCCCTTCTGTTAACCCTACGTGATCCATAAAATGTAGGGAAACGAACAGATGTCTAAACGTACGAACATAAACCACTAGGGGATCAATCGGTCCCATCCCAACCAGTCGACAAATCCGAACAAATTCCCGAACATCTCCGCCAAAGCGAAATACTCTCGCGTCTCATTTCTAGACATTATTGTCACTAAAACATTTTTATTACCACAACATTGCGGCTATTTTCATAGTGGCAAAAAGCGTATCAAGAACAGCCGCCAGAGGGCGGGAGACCTCCCCAAATGCCCGTTGTGAACGGGCCGCTCCCCTGTAATATCGTTGTTCAAAGACGCCATATTTAATCAAATTGAAGCATTGGTGGCCTTCGGGAGGCCATCCATTTTGGCCCTTGGCACAAAGACTTTCTTCAACCAGTGGAGCGTAACGAGAGATGTGGCGGTTTGAAAGATGCGATTCGCCTCAATTTAAGTAAATCAATGAAGTAGTGAGAGAGGGAAAATTGATGGATACAACCATTACTAAAAGGAAGTTTCTAGGGAGGGTCCATAAACAGTGCATTCCACTTTCTAGGGAGGGTCCATAAACAGTGCATTCCACTTTAAATGTTCATATTGGTGCATACAATGCATATTAAATATCCCTCAAACTCAGAGGAAAGGTTGAGATTTATATACTACAGGGGTGATTAACAAATTTATGAAAGTAAAACACGTTGACTTAGTGTAAAAGAAGTTAACAGCCGAACAATAATATGTAAAACGAGGGAGAAGGTAAACATCATATTGAGAAACAATCAAACAACGCCTCTAACGGAGCAAAAGTGAAACTTGGACGCGAAATAAAAGAACCCATCGGAAACTAAGGGCAACTCAAGGAATTTTGGAACGAGAGATAAATACTTGGATAATAACATACACGAGGAAAGATATACAAGAACAATACAAATTGAGGTGGGCAATAAATGTTGTTAGAAAACACGACATGATCTGGATGAAAGACATTCTAGACGCTATTATACGAGTACATAACTTAAAACAGACCTACTAGTAGGAGTAACGCGTCAAACTCGAGAGGTGGATCGTGAAGAGTGAAAGATCTTAGGGGCACCCTTGCTCAGTAAGGGAATGCGATTGGCTGATGGCAATAAAAGAAATTCACGATATATGCTCCAAATTAACAAAAAGTTACAAGGGAAAACCAGCGAGGGTATTTCCCGAAGGATTTTAAGGAGATGTCTGCAAAGAAATCGGTGAAGATGGAGGAAGTGAAAATGTATGGAAAATATATAGCTGAAGATCCCCGCAAACATTGGGGCTGGGAGGGAACGCAATCCTTTAGATATGCCGGTCCATGCTACACCTGACATTGCAGGATAAACATTGGGGCCAGAAAGTAGTGTCATTCACCTAGGTTTCAGGTGTAGGAGTTACAAGGAATCTCAGTACCTCAAAGGTTTTACAACACATACCAAAGAGATAACGTTAAAAGGTTACCGGGGATTCACACTAGTACTTACACTACTGTGTGCAGCACCTTGTTTAGCGAACTTTTGAACTGCTCAACTAAGTAAATGTTTACCATATCCGTTGGCAGTCTTATTTCAAGTGTTGCAGATTTTATACATAGGTGAAAAAGCCATCAACCTTGCCACAAGAGTAACGAGAAAGATTGAGCTTCCACCCATGGTTGCGAGTGGCATTCTCGTTCAGGCTAAATAGATGCCTATAGTCACTGTTATCAAATTTTTGAAGTATTTTGAAAACCTCTCTTAACTGTCCTCGCAATCTCCTGGTTTCCAGAGAAAAGAACCCTAGACTCCTGCGACGCTTCTGGTAGCCCATGTGTCTAATGGCGGTAATAAATTTCATTGCTCGTGCCTGAACTCGTTCTAGCCTCTGCACGTCCATCTCAAGTTCAGCGACCAGAACTGGACGGCGTGTTCCAGTTGGGGACGAACTAGAGAATTGTATAGTAACAAGACTATTCTTCGGTAACGAAACTCTCTTCTGATGTATCCTAAAAGCCTTTATGCCTTTTTTTCTACTTCAATACGCTGTTTTGAGGACTTGATTTCGCTACTAATAAAAACACCCCAATCTTTTTCCAATTTTGTACTGTACCCAGAAGAGAGTAAACCCACCCTGCAAGCAGAGCTTTACCCCTGCGTGCAGCACAGGTCAAAAAGAACCCTCCCTCCCATTTGAGCAACATGAACTATGTTGAAATGGAAACAAGAAAAGCCCGCGATTTTTTACCGGAATTTTATGGTGAAAGTGGAAACATTGATGCTTTAGGGAAAGTTTATAGGGACAATGCAAAAACTATGGCTCCCTATATCAACCTTAGCGCCCCTCATGCCCCCATTTGATACAATTAAAAATAGAGGAGTCACCTTTGATAGTTAGCTGTCGAAATTCATGTTGCCAATGTCTAAATATTCCCTTGCTTTCTCCGTAATCTCAGCTGCGTCTGCTCCCATTTTAACCAGTTCAGCTTTGACATTGTTATTCATGCCTTCGTCACCCCCTATTCCCCCTTTTTATATTCCTTCTCGCTGAATCCTAGGCTTCCACTCCTCGACCTCTTCAACTCGTTCGGACTATTACAGCCCGTGAGGTTCTTCTTCGCCAGAGATGATTCTCTCGTCGAACTTCCCCTATTCGCAAACTTCACTGGCTGTTCTTTCGATACAGAATCAACTTCAATGTCCTCCTTGCATTAAATGTTACACCTATTTTCTACTCGTCCTCTTTGTCCCTATTCCATCTCCCTAGAACATTGAGCTGAGGCTCTGCTCTCCTGTGAATGTTCCTTGTAATCGACTATCGAACAGTAGACGTTTTATGACTATTGACAACTTCTCACCTTCTTTCGTCTCTTTATAATTTACAAGAGGTACAACGCACTCTCTTGCGAACTGCTCGGTATATACCTTGTTACGCGTCAGTTTTTGTAGTATCTGGACCGGCGATAGTTTAAATTATTCACTAACCATAAATTCTTGATTGGCGCTCATCATGCTCTGACTGCGCCCTCCTTGCAGTAAATGATCGTCATTTGGGTATCTCGACCCTTGCCCGTCGATCATAGCGTTTACTCAAAAACAGAACATGGTAAAAACATTTTCAAACCTGTCTCACTTCACCAGTTGAGTAATCGAATTGCAAGACATTCCTTAAATATGTATCCTAGTCAAGTTTTCTTAGTCTGAATTTTACCCCAAGCTCATCCGTCACGACTACCGTATGGATGTTCTATACTAAATTCGTGAACTTTCTCATTCGTGTTCGATCTACGCGTAAGCTCATATTAATTATATTGTTTGGATTGGTCATGAATGAAAGCCGACGTAGCTAGATGGACTCGTTCCGGCCTTTCCTAATTTCGTACAAAGATACATCATCACACCAAAGCTTAATAGAAAGATTTTCTGTCAGGCCTGAGTCGGACGGGACTTCTTAAGGCCCGTTCGGTTGGCTGCACGAAATCTCTTCTCGCTCGTGACACATCACCTCAGCCTCAACTGCTGTCAAGGTGTTATTTTTTCCAAGAGCTGTCATGACATCGCTGTGGATGACATCCTAGAGGATCTTTATCGCAACTAGGGTCCATCGGCTGTAGAAGGAGATCGGAGAATCAAAAATGTATACTATAAAGGTGCTCAATTTTCCCTTCAGTCACTCACGTATTAATGTATCTCTCACGGACGAGCTGTATTTCCACCAACACTCATCTATCTTGGTCACTCCCTCGTATCTAATGAACTGCGGCTGGACTTCTCTTGGGCGTTTTCCTCAGGAGGATTTTGGTTGCGACTACTTCCCAGTTTCAGTATCGCTCCTCCATCCTACTCGACTGTCGTACGACAGAAATAGCACTTCATCAGGGCAGATTGTGCAAGTTTTCCTGCTGGCACTGCCTGCTACCATCGGGTGTATGACTTCCCCACGGTCGATGAGGCCCTAGCCTTCCTTAATACTTAAACCTCTCTTCTGCATATTCATCTCTCTCCCCCAGCCTACCCACAGGTGATTCCCCAACGTGGTGAAGTAGTTTGCACTTAGAAGCGCGCAATTCGCCGATACTACTGCACCTGTCTTGCCCTACATAAAGTTCAGTGTCTTAAAGAGGTTCGCAGTTCCTGCTGGAAGGCGTATCACTAAGATATCCACATTAAGGTGATGACTTTTTTACTTTTTTATAAAAAATTATTTCCTGTAGCACGAATGAATGAACTTTTGCCTATTAATGACAAAAATTACTTTTACTCCATTGAAATATTGAAAAGGGTCACGCACAAACCATGCCATTTTAGCATTTTATATGTGTTAAAAATATTTATATTAAATATATAAGTCATCACAGACTTGTACAATAATTTATGTACCATAGAATTGTATAGAATTTTCCAGAAAATCATCACGTCATCGCTTGGGCGATTTCTGTAGAGTTCCAGAATTTTCTTCAGCCATTTCGCGTGCGGTATATAAGCGAGATGTTTAAAGTGGGTAGTTACTAGTTCAGTTTTAACGGCGTTGATATTATTATTGCCTTATTATAATTGTTGTGTATTCTCCAGCGGATATTGTAAACAGATCCTTGTATTATTTGGTAAGCTACATTTAACTCTCTCACTAATTATATAATATAATAGCATATAATATTTTATTAGTGTCTGCCTTCTCTCTTATTCTTTATAATTGTAATTTGATTGTTTTTTAATAAAATATATAAAAGCTCAATAACTGTTTCTTTAATTTGTTACCTATTTAATATTTAGGTTTATTTTCTATTTCAGTTACTGAGTACAAAACATGTCGTTCAAGAAGAGTTTTTTTTAACACGGAGAAGAATAAGAAAACCTGGATAAATAACTTAGTCCAGTTTCAAGCACCATCAAGAAGAGGCAACGTGGCAGTTTATGAAGCACCCTTAAGTGAACGGAGTCGCATGCCCCTGAAAATCCATGTCGTTAGACGCTTCAAATTTCTTAAATCCACCGCCAAAGAACGGAGGAAGAGGATCGGCCTAATTGTTGTGGATCTAAAAGCCCTATGGAGCAAAACAGTGAACTTTCCGCATGTATCTGATCAAGCCATTTGTGCAAAACTAGAAAACCTTCTAAAAGACTATGAGTACTACAGAAAGAAACAAAACTTTAATTCTTTGAATTAACTGTTTGACGTGACCAATGTGAAAGGCAACTGATTGGGCAAAGAAGATGAGAACCTCTATAAACAGCAAATTTTGACCAAAGGCCAGGTTGGTTATTCCACTAGTAAACCTGCTAGTGCCAAGACCATCCACCCATCCAAGCGAAAGAAGGCAACGGAAGCGACTGTGTCCCCACTGTCCAGCTCGGCACCACCTAATTGTTCCGAAACTAGCAGACTCATCCAATAACAGCGAAGACAGTTCTGCGGAGGATGAGAATGCAGCATCAACGAGGAAAAGAAGCATAACCCAACAGGCTTAGCAAGACTCATTGCTACAAGCTTTCTGGTGAGGGCATTGAAACCCCAACCCCATGTCAGTCAGCAATCCACAAGCCTATCTACACGAGAGCTGCTCAGGTGAAGAAGCACTTGGTGAGCACTCTTCATCTGGAAAAGTGGAGCTTACACTTTGACGGCAAAAGCATTGAGGACTTTGAATATCAGGTCGTGGTCCTCAAGAATAGAGCGAAAGAAATAAAGTTGGCTGCGCTCAAATTGAAGGATGGTGAAGCTGTAACTTTTTTTGTTTTTTTTAAGAGCTCATCTGGCGACTGCCTACTTGGGCATTAGTCGCCGTATTAAAACTGGCCTAGTTCTAGGCTACTTTAAAATAAAATTAAAGAGAAAAAAAAACAACACCCCAAAAAGGGGTAAAGGAAGCAAGCTGGTGCGTCGGGGAGAGGTCCCCCCCGGCGCAGGAGCGTGCAACTAAGGGAAAAAAAAACAAATGCAAAAAACAAAACAAAAAAAAAATAAATAAATAATAGGGAGAAGGCCGGCCTCACCCAAGAAGTCAACAAATCCACAAGTCAATGTGCCGAATCTGTCCCGAGTACAAGGGACAGGCGGTAGCGACCCCGCCCATCCCGGTACCGGGACAGGTATCGTGCGCGAAGATCACCCAGACTGGGACATTCGACAAGAATGTGCCGAACAGTCTGGGGGACGACGCAGTCGTTGCAATAGGGCGCAGGTGAGCACCATCAAATAGCGATGCGTCACACGAGTGTGTCCGATTCGGAGACGACAGAAAGCAACCTGAAGCCACCGCGGCATTGGGGGATAGGTCCATGGGAACAGTCGCGGCGCAATGGCACGCAACTTTAAGTTCCCTTCGACCGTCTCCCATCTTCTTTGCCAAGCAGTCCGAAGAGTTGCCCGTATTCCTGCCATGTAGTCGGTGTGAGGAAGAGCGAAACGCTGGTCCGGTTGCAGAGTCCTCGCGGACTCTTTGGCGCCCTCATCCGCGCGCTCATTCCCCGCAATTCCTACATGTCCAGGAACCCAGCAGAAGATAATCTCGACATCTGCCCGTCTCGCCAAAACGGTGGCGTCACGGATATCGCGAACCAGGGGATGCGGAGATTCCAATACCCGAGAGCACTCAGGGCGCTTTGTGAGTCGCTATAGATCACAATCCGGTCTCCAAACCGGGCACGTCGCGTAATCTCCCGTACCGAGTAGTGTATTGCTACCAGCTCGGCCGTGAAGACAGACGCAGCGCATGGTAGAGCCCCGCTGACTTCAAACAGAGGGAATATCTTCCGGCAGCACCGAGGTGATTCCTTTGATGCTCAGGTCAAAGAGTGTGACACTGAAGACACTTTCCTGCTAGACACCCTCTTCCTGCTCCTTTGGGCCGGAGAGGGCTCCCCCCACCCGTACGCGGAATCGACGATCTCGCAAAATTCAGATATAAACATTGGGAGGCGTCCCCTCACCCCCATCTCGTGGAGATTCTCCATGATACCGTATCGCCATGCGGTATCAGAGGCCTTCTCCAGATCGAAAAAGACCAAAGACCGTGGCGTAGTGCTGTCTACGAAGGAAAGCCTCGCAGACGGCATTTTCCATTCGGATCAGAGCATCCGACGTGGAGTGGATTTTACGGAAGCCGCACTATGCGGAAGACAGATGGCCTTCGCTGTCCGGGAAAAAGGCTAATCTAACATTTACCAATTTCTCCATCAACTTGCACACGCAAGAGGTCAGAGAGATTGGGCGGAAACCGGTCGGAGTAGAGTGATCTCTCCCCGGTTTGCGAAAGGCGAGCACAGTAGCGATTCGCCAGGAGTCTGGGAGAAGAACTTCCACCCATATCCTGTTGAACATATATAACAGAAAGGCCATGCCTCACTCACCCAGGTGTCGAAGCATGGCGTACGGGACATCGTCCCGACCATGGGCGGTGTCCGCGCACGAAGCGAGAGCGGAATGCAACTCACTCACAGTAAACTTGTCGTTGAAGGGTTCTCCGCCTCTGGAGGTAAAGTCCAGCTAGTGGCCTTCCGGGACATAACGAAGTGCATTGAATGCTGACGAAGCAGTATTTCGGCTAGAGAATGCGGAAAAAGCGGTCGCTAAGGATTCCGCCACAGACGCGGGGTCCGAGATTGCGGTCCCATTCTCCTGGAGAACGGGAGGGGGGTCCTGCGAGAACTTGCCCCGAATCCTTTTGACTCGTTTCCAAACCTCAGCTAAAGGGGTCTTCCCGCTAAGTGAAGACACGTATGCCTGCCAAGAAGAGCGCCGGGCGTGCTTCGAAATATACAGGAACCTAGCCCTAGCCCAACAAATTCAGCGACAGTGAAATCGTTCGGGCGGCGCTTATAGCGCATGTAGGAATAACGCTTCTGTTTGAGGGCAGTCTCACACTCGGCCGACCACCATGGAAGTGGTCAGCGTGCCAAACGGCCAGTCGTCCTAGGAATAGTAGTCAGGCCCACGGTGAAAAGGGTTGCCAGGGAAGAACTCAACGGCCTCATCTACCGACCTAAACTCCTCGACTGAGATAGAGAATTCAGTCATTTCCTGAAATGCAGGCCACCGCGCCCGCGCCAAGCACCACCGAGGTGGGCTCTCAGGCGGCAGTTGCCCTGAAAATGATATTTAAATGGGAAAGTGATCACTACCATGGAGGTCATGGACCACCCTCCAATCAAAATCAGGCTTTGCATCCGAGGAGCACAAAGATAGGTCAAGGCAAGAAAATGAAGCGGTTCTCGGACAGTGATGCGTAAACTCATTCACGTTTAGGACACCGATCTCCAGCTCTTCGATTAGATCGGCAAGAACTTTTCCCCTGGGATTTATGGAGTAATCTCCCCAGAGAGGATGCCTGCCGTTCAGATCTCCAAGCAAGAGATAGGGCCTCGGCAACCGTGCCACGACGCAGCGGAAGACCCCGCGTCGAAGTCAGCTGACGGTGGAATATACGCAGAAATGATAGTATACCTCCTATCCAGGTGCAGCTGCAGAGCCACTGCCTGAAATGAGGTATCTAAAGAGAAAGGAAGAACGGAGACATCATGCCAGGTGTAAACCGCACATCCCCCAGGCCGGCCATCCCGCGGTGGTGGGGTCGCAAGACCTTTATACCCCGGTAGGGCAGGCAGGGGGCACGCGCCTAGCATGGTCTCCTGCAAAAAGATAGCTAACGGGGAACGGGACGAGACGGGCCTCCGCAGCTCCTCCCAGTTGGCCCGGAGTCCACGGCAATTCCATTGAAGGAATATGCCCTCCAGGCCTAGCTCGGAGGAGACGCAGGGGCCCTCTTCAAACTGAAGACCCTCACGGGAATGGCCGTACGCTTCCCGGGGGCAGAACCCCGGGAGCTGTTGACCGGACAAAGCGCTGAAGGCGCCGTCACCTTCGAACACTTATTAGGGAAGGTTGGGCTCGCCATGCGAGTCTTTTCCTCCCTCCGCCTCGAAACCTTAGGCGGGCGTTGCGGCTTCGGAGGCGGGGGTCCTCTTTTCGAGGAACCACCGTCTCCGAGCCACTTGCTCCACCTCGGGGCATGGGCGAAGGAGCCGAAGCTCCTTTGTTGCTGTCCTCCTTTCGGGGGACAGCTTTAGGAACCCCCGAAGATGGCCTAGCGACCATCTTCAGGGGTGTTGCCTCCTGTGAGCCTAATGACTCGGTGGAGGCTTCCTAACGACTCGGTGGAGGCGCGTAGCCGTTCCGCCTTACGGGAAACGGTCACGATGGGAGAAGAGGGGAGAGCCCTGGTTTTAGCCGGGGCTGGGTATGAACCCTTTTTGCCGCCAGCTCTACCAGGGAAGCGCCCAGGTTAGGTAGAGCCCGCAGAATGGCTCCGAATGGGCTCGGAAACAACCGTGCTCGTTCGCCTGGATAGGCCAAGAGCAGAGGGTGCCTTTCTAACTATTGAGGCATATGACGTCCCAGGCAGAGCCGGGCGCGCCAGGACTAAGTCCTTAGCCTCGCGGAATGAGAGTCGATCCTAGGCCTGAACGGTCAGGATTTCTTTCTCAAGGAGATATGCACCACATTGCTTCAAAGAAGCAGGGTGCGGCTCTCCGCAATTGACACACTTAGCCACACTTGAGTTGGACTTATCGTGTGTGACCCTGGAGCAATTTACACAGACTTCGGGTGACCCCGACTTTGCACGTCTACATGAGCGATTCGTATGACCAAAGCGGTGACAGTAATGGCACCGCCGAGGTAGTGGCACGAATGCCTTCACGTGGTAGCAGTATCAACCGGCACGCACCGACTCAGGGAGCTTGTCACAGTCGAACGTGATGAAGAGTGTAGGGGTGGGTCTCGAGGCCCCTCCCTGTTTTCTCATCACACGTTCGACCTTGACCGCCCCATGGTCGGTCAGCTCTAGGGTGATGTCCTCAATGGAGTAGTCAACGAGTTCCCTCGCATAAACTACTCCTTTCACAAAGTTCATGGTAGAGTGCGGCGTCACACTCACCGGGGTGCCATGGAGTGTCCGAAGAGCACTTATCTTGGCCGCCTCGGCGGGATTCGCCGCATTCGCCAGAAGGCTCCCGTCCGAGAAACGGGTCACCTTTGGCTCTCTACCAATTGCACTAGCTAATACTCTTCTCTGATGGATCATGTTGCCCTTGGACAACATGTTACCATCAGTGGAGCGAATAACGAGGAAGCGTTTGAAGCCAGCGGGCTCGAAAACGCCAGGTAACCTCTGAATCAGGGGCCCTGATGTCATCGAGGCTCCGCCCTGTGCACTTTTTGTCTTTGTCATAGTCAGGAGCTCCGTACCCGGGGGGGCAGAGGGGCCGGATGTGCCGATCTTGGCTTGGTCGCTTGCCAGAGTGGCAGCAGACCCATCCATCCCCGTATCCCCGGCGGATGGAGAGGAGCCCCGAGTTTTCTTAGTCTTTCTTGTCTTCTTTTTCTTTTTAGGAGAGGAGGGCGGGGAATGAACCCGCTTCTCACCTCCGCTAGTAGAAGCCCCTCGGCCAGATGGACCGGCCTCAGCCAGGTCCTTCTCCGGAATGCAAAAGGTCCTGGTCGTCGCAGGGGCATCATCTGGAGGAGATCCCTTCCCTCCTTGTACTGTCTCAGAATGCCCAGCCGTTTGAGGAGGACCTTGCATAGGGGCGGATTCGGGTTCAGTATTTGGCGCCGAGCTCGGATTCATCCCCATGGAAGACCCTACCGTCTGAGGCTGGGTTTCCTCAAGGACCATGCCTATCACGGGAGGGGCCTCCAGTTAACCATCCCCTCCCAGGACATCGCAGGTCCCCTTGGCAGTGTCGCCAGTCTTGTGTGGGGAGGCACAGGCCTTGACCCCGGCAAGGTTTAAAATTCTTGCCAGCAGGTCTTTTGAGGGAAGCGACCGAAGGGGCCTGGCTTCCCTCTCCCCCCTAAGGGGGTTTGCCCTACCGAGCCGCTTGCACGAGGGGCGGTCGGCAATGGGCTGCCTGCTGGCTTTCTTGGCAGTCCCCTTAGAAAGCAAAGGAGGGACTGCCGCTGGAAAAGGGGAGGTGCCCGAAAGCACCTCCAGAGAAGGGCGTGAGGGGGAGTCCCCTACCCTCGTAGGCGAAGGAGAGGAGTAAGCCTCCTCTCTGGTTAGACATATGGAGGGTCCCCTGCGCAAGCACAGGGAAGGGGACCTCCATTTTTTCAGTGTGGCTGCCCGAGGGCGGCTCCGTTGATGATGCAGGGGAAGTTGAGGGTTGTTTTTTTTTATACTCATCATTCGGCATGGTGACCCTATTTGTATCACGGGACGCAATCGCGCATCACCTCTTGCAGTTGCCCGCACTGCAAGAGTTGCTTACAGACCTGGCAGAGCCAAGCGCCGCCATTTCGGACCACCCCTCCCGCCTGGTGGCCTGGCAGTCCATCGGCATGGCGGCTCCACCTTAGACACGGCGTAAAAAATATAGATTGTGAAGAGGGGAGGAAAAGGGATGAGGAAGGTATGGGTGGGGATGAAGCAGGTTGTTAAAAACCAGCCACCCCAGACCGGAGCTCAGGGGTTAGGGAACATTGTCCCTCACCCCCGATGCAGGACGGTTGGCTGAGAGGAAGGTTAGCATCTACCCTGTAAAATTAGAGGCTGACCAGAGAAAGTTGTGGCAGAGGTTGTATGAAAAGCGAGGAAACAAGTGTTTTGAAGGAAGAAGAAGAGGCTAAGCTGGGGTCGGACGGGGTGCTGAGTCCCGTCCGCCCATACATAAGAAGATCTAGGTTCGAATTCTATTTAAAGGGTCCCTGCAAAGGGGTGGAGGCTGTAGGAGGGGTAATGGCCCTGCTACAGCTGAAACCTGGAGGAGCGGCCGGGCCTTCTGGCCTCAGTGCCCCCGAGAGAAAGTAACACTCTTTTTTTGCGTCTGTTTAGATCCATCAAAGGAGAGTTAGTTAAACGTTCTAAAAAAAAAGGGTCGATCTACCGTCGCATCGAGCCTTGTCATAAGAGCAACGGATGAGGGGGAGGGGGAGCATGACAAGGTAACAGACGATAAATCCTCGCCTGAGTCGAGTATCAAGAAAAGTGAACTCACGTAGCTTAGGCATCTCGTACTCCACCTCGAGTTCGACCGAGTCTCCGGCCGCCCGCAAAAGGCCGACGACGCCCTCATGGGCGAGCCCAGCTGTGGGCGCGCCGTTCACCGAGACGATGTAGTCGCCCACCGTCAGGAGATCGCTCTCGGAAGCCGGCGATCCGGGGCGAAGCTTGGATACGCGGGGTCGATGCCCCAGGTCCACTCCACCTGCAAATACATGATGCCATTACCCAATCTGTGTATGTGAGGGGGATTATTAAATATAAAATATAAAGCGAAAATCAACGAGGGCATCTCTAGTAGAAAGTTTGTGAGGATAGATCTGTAAAGTGAAGATGGAGGAACGGGGAATGTATGGAAAATATATAGCAACAAATCTGCTGTAGAAATTGGGTCTGGGAGGGTATGCACTCATCCAGATGTTAGCTGCAGCATGCGGAGGGAGAGAGAGAATTTAGGGCGAGTAAATGGAGGAATAAGTAAATTGAGATAAATGAATACAGAGATGGTTAATTAAGTCTGACTTGGGGGAAATGAGAAGCCGATTTAACACTAGGTTCAAATCCTTGACTACCGGAGGGAGCCGCAGATCCAGGAGGGGTTCTTCGATGGAGACTTCTTAGTCGTAAATTGCGTGGGTTGTGTGAGTGTTTATATAGGTTTTACACAACCGATTCACAACACCTGATACCACCTGATACCAGTGTAAAAAGGGGTTCCAATCAATGAAATCCCGAATCGGGAATGCGATCCAGCGATTAAACAGGCCTAATGTGGCTTAACTTCACCCATTGTGGAATCACTTTTGCACAGGTGATGAAGTAGAAGGGTTGGGTGATGAGAACAAACTCGAGGGGTAGAATCCAAGCTTTCAAACGCTAAATCCAGCTGGATTTTCTTGGAGGGGTGTAAGAGAGTTGCGTTTGAATGAGTGAAAGATAAGAAAAGAAACAGGGTGTGACTGAGGCTAGGCATCTACCCGTATGAACGCAAATGTATTTATGAGTGTACACATGAGAGGATGAGTGAATAAGTGTAAGCAAATGAGTGCGTGTGTGCCATTTGGCACAGGTGCCAAACAAGACAAATCTGGCGAAAGGGCGGCGGGGAAGAGTCGCATTGGAACTACTCGACTCCCGAGTACTCCCAGCTTCTTCTTCTTCTGTGACGCTGCTTGGGAATATACGATTGTATGCGTGTATATGTATGTATGTGTGTGTTGTGTGTGTGTTCGCGCGCGTGCGGAGAGAGAGATAGAGAGAGAAAGGGATGGAGGAAGTGAGGGAGAGAAAAAGGGATGGAGGAAGTGAGGGAGAGAGAAAGGGATGGAGGAAGTAAGGGAGAGAGAAAGAAAGAGAGTGGAAATTATTAGCAATATTTACAAACCAGTAGGCGAAAACCAACAACGACATCTCCATCAGAAAGTTTGTGAGAGGATTGTTATGAAGTAAAAGAGGTTGTAGAGTATGCAAATGTGTGGAAGCCACATATTGCAAGTAATCTAGAGATAAAACAAAAAGGGGGGAGAGGGAGTAAAGGGGAAAAGAACTTAAGAAGAGACAAAATTATCTATCGCAAAAGCAGCACCCTTGAAAACAGCAATCTAAAAGTACGTTGAAAAAACGCCTCTGAAACATCCAAGAAGCGCTCAGCAAATGTCGCAAAAGTGTCGATAGAACGGAAATTGACAATAAGCACTGACTATTCTAAGTAAGACCAAACCTAGTAACAAGAATATAGAACCCCCCCCCCACTCTCCCACCTCACTTATCCCTTTATTTAAAAAGTGAGACGAGAAAAGTAGTTTTTGCCATTTTTGTCGTCCAATCCTCCAAGGAAACCACCAGAGAAATCTACCCTCGTTGCGGAATGCGGGCAGGTTAAATGAGATTTGAGAGCCCTCTCGGTCCATATCCCCTCCACCATGTATCCTCATCTTTTTAAACAGGTTATGTATGTACTTTCCACGCATTTTCCCTTCCCAACTTCACCTTTTGGGAACCTTTCTAAGGAAAACCCATTCCGGGAACAGTTGGATTTTGCTTTATTCCAAATTTAAGTAAACCAGGTAATGGCTTCGCTACTAAGATTAAAATTTAAAATCTAAAAAAAAGCAGCCATGGTTAAATTTTTATAAATTTTCTGAACTTCGCCAATTCTAATAATTTTAAAAAGGAACTCTAAACTAAATTTCTTCCCTTTCAAAATATCACGTTGCTAAAATATAGTTATAGAAGATATATAAAAATAAATTTTCTGAACTTCACCATTTGTAATTCTTTGGGTTTTTAAAAATTCACAAAATTTCGATACTTATATTTATTTTTGAACTTCCCCATTTTGTTTTTTGATATTATAAAAGAATTATTAGCAATAACTTTGATAAAAAACATGAATCATAACCAAACTAATATGAAATTATTATTCAAATACTCAAAAAAATCCCCTTCTTAAATTATAGAGTTAGTGATGATGATGATGATGATATAAAAGAAACTCAGGCGGTAGAGGTCTCGGAAAACTACCACGGAAATTATTGCACCTGTTAAAGGGGAATCTTTTTTTAGCGTCTCCAAGTGTGATGAGAAGGGGTGAGTCTGGAGTATGTGGTAATTACGAATGTTACCCAGTGGTGTGAATGTGGAAATGCCAAAATAAACTTCTTTTTTTAAATTCAGGGTGTTGAAGATAAATTTATCTGGTGGTACCGTGAGGGAAAAAAAGTGGTCATTTTTAGAGCGGGACTCAGAAACTGATTCGAGGGGACTCCGAGAACACAAAAAGTGTAGGAATAAATTATAAGCCGGAGCTCATCGAGGAAGAATGAGCGATTTGAAGCGAAAAAAACCCTGAACCGAACAGAGGAAACAAAAAACGGTACACATACTCAAATACGTACACACAGGATGACCGATGCAGACTAGTAATTGATTTCACTATTTTCATATACCTTATTTCAAAATATTATATATTTTTAAGAGATTCGCAGAAAAAGTGGTGAAGTTAAAGGAAATAATGAAGTACGGAAGGTCTATCCCAAGTTAGAAAAAGAAGAGACTACTTGAGCGCACAACTCTGTACTAAACCTGCCTAGTCGCTGCCGAAAGTAAAGCACGTTCTCTTTGGGCCATAAAATGCATCTGTCAGTCAACGATCGAGCAACCTGATGGGAAGTAATTGGACCCAAAGGGGCTATGCCAGGGGTAGGGAACTTTTCCTGTGTTGGAGGACGCATTAAGTTAGCTGTAGGCCGCATTCATAACATGTAATTAGATATACTGTAAGTTACACATTATTTTGTATATAACTAACTACTATGAGTATGTACCAGCTTATAAATGAAAATAAAATCTAAAGTTAACTAACTTTTTCAACATTTTTTTTGTGAGTACTTTTTGTAGAAAAGTAAAATGATTTGATCTGTAAAATTTAAATTCATTCAGAAGGCCGCAGTTAATTAAGAAGGCGAGGTTCACCACCGCTGGTGTAAGGGAATTCACTAGACGAAATCAAAGAATAAATAAATCAGGCAATGGCTTCGCTACTAAGATTAAAATTTAAAATCTTAAAAAAAAGGAGCCATGGTTAAATTTTTATAAATTTTCTGAACTTCGCCAATTATAATAATTTTTAAAAGGAACTCTAAACTAAATTTCCTCCCTTTCAAAATATCACGTTGCTAAAATATAGTTATAGAAGAAGATATATAAAAATAAATTTTCTGAACTTCACCATTTGTAATTCTTTGGGTTTTAAAAATTTCACAAAATTTCGATACTTATATTTATTTCTGAACTTCACCATTTTGTTTTTTGATATTATAAAAGAATTATTAGAAATAACTTTGATAAAAAAACATAAGTAATAACCAAACTAAGATGAAATTATTATTCAAATAATAAAAAAAAAACCTTCTTAAACTATAGAGTTAGTGATGATGAGGATGATGATAATGGTATAAAATGGGAAAGCTGGTTAAAAAGTTTTTAAAATGTCTTTAAAATAGTTAACTTTGTTTTTAAATGATAAAAATGGCTCAAAGTGGTTTTAAAATGGTAAAAGTTGGTAGTTTTAAAATGACAGAAAAGGTGTGAGATGATAAATTAAAAATGGATTAATTTAAATTTAAGAAAAAGTTTAGTGGTTTTGAGATGGTAAAAGGGTTTGAAATTATAAAAAAACAGCTTGAAATGGTAAAAGTGTTGTGATAGAAATCATTTAACACTGATAAAATGTTTTTAAAAGTTTATAAAGGCCGGAAAAGACCTTGCGGTCTTCTCGCCGCCAGCCTCGTATCACTGTATACTAGTTTTCAGTCAAACTATTCGAATAGTTAAGTAATGAAATTCTTTTAGTAATGTTAGTATCACAAAGCCTTGTAACTTGATTCCATTGTTTTTTGTCCTATGGAATTAGTAAATAAAAAAATATGAATGAATCAAATTTAACACTATCCAAACGATTTAATATCTTAGAAACTTCCGTCAGTTCAGCCCTCAATCTATGTAAACGACTCCGCTGTGTGTAAATTGAGTACTTTCTACCTGTCCTCTGTTCTCTATAGCATTCCGGGAACGGCGCTGTCCCCTTCGAAGCATTCCTACGTCTGTTTGCAGATGAGGACAGTAGAGTTGCATCGCGTATTCCCAAATGTGCCCTTACGCTGGACTTGTACAGTGGAACAACGATCTCTTTAAACTTGTAGGAAAAACTTTTATAAATAAAACCCAAGACTTTGTTAGCATTTTGTTACGTTGCCACATTTTATTTATCCGTGGGTACCAAATGATTATCATGGGATCCGAAACATGGGTATCTAGAGCGTATGACCAGTCATCGTGAAGGGGCGCTGAAACGGGACTTTATCAGGAAACTTTCCGCCCCCTATATGTAAGACCACTTGCCTGCATTAAGTTCAATCTGCGAATTAATTGACCATTCTTAGATTTAAAGATTGTAAACAAAATATCATTAATATACATAAATATAGTTGGTCCTAGTACATAGCCCTGTGGAACTCCATTAGAAACTACCTTCTACCCCCTATTCAATCACATCAATTACTATTCTGTTTTCTTCGTGTAAGACAATTTCCTATCCCTGTGGGCAAGTTTCTGCGGATACTGTGAGCTAGCTTTTTATTCACTTGCCGATGTGAAACTAGTCTTTATTTTAAAATCCAATTATATCACGTCAACTACTCGATTTGCATCATATTCTCGAACTATTTTCCGAAAAAATTCAATTAAGTTAGTAATGCACGATTTATGTTTTCGAAAACCGTGTTGTGCCTCGAATTTGTCAAGGGTTGTCGAGATGTTTGACTACTTTATCTTTAACAATTGATTCAAATAGTTTAATAATCAAGGATGTTGTACTAATTGGCCTGTAGTTTGTATGGCAGTGAGGATAGTCCTTTTTGAAAATGGGATTTACTTTAACTAATTTAAATATTTCCGGAACAGCCCCTTTCTCCAGATAATAAATAGTTTTGCCAGAGATTTAACAATTGCTTGTTTTATTTTTTTAAGGTAGTTGTGGTTTCTTCATGAATTCACATAAGCTTTAAATGGTAACAAGGTATCAAACAGGGTCTTTTTACATCATACTAATTTCAAACCATGCAGTACCACGTGTGTTGAGAGAAATTAATTTTCAATACAAAACCCAATCGGCCATTATTCGGGAATTTTGGTAGAAAATAGTTTAATGGTATTTAACTAATAAAAACAGCTTTATTTATTAATGTGGAGTATAAAGAACTTATATAATCCAACGGGATCATATTCATTAAATGAACGGAAGAAGAACAGTTAAAAAAATAGCAAATAAATAAAGTAACATCACGAATAACGAGAAATGGTATAATAAACCTGATAATCTTAACTGGTGATCTCTGGTTGTCGTTAAATATGAATTCACATAAGCTTTAAATGGTAACTAGGTACTCAACACTTCTTTACATTATCTATACTATCTCCAATCCATCCAGTCCCTAGTGTGTTGGCAGAAGTTAATTCCCCCGCAGCCCCTCGATTAGGCAGGCATTATTGGGGAATTTAATTTATAAGATTAACAAGTTATACTTCGTACTCTTCCTTACAGGAAGAACTTGTTCCACAGGCCCCCCTGCGGGAAGTGGCCTACGACCTTATTTGCTATTCTAAACCGCTTTTTTTAATCCCCTCTATAGACTCTTTATTTTAACACCCTGAATACCTTTTTCAACATAGATACCCTAAAACATTTTTTTAAAGTTATTTCACCTTTTATTATATTTTCTTTATCCCTTGAAGATTTATATATAGTTGAGAATTTTCCAAACCCTTTTTTCAACATAAACACCCTGAAACCTTTTTTTTAAGTTATTTCACCCGGTTTGATATTAGGAAAAACCTTCGTCAGATCTCTTTTTTTTCATCTAAATTTGTTTTATTTACGAAATGATAGTAAAAAAGCGCCAAAGCCCTAATTTTAATACATTTTTTGAACTTCACGATTTGTATGTTTTTTCATTCCAAATCATTCGATAATTATATTTATTTTTTTCTAAACTCTTAGAAAGAACTTTGATAAAAGCTCGAAACATACAAAAAGGAGGCCTGCGAATAAAAGTTTAAATAAACCTAAACTCAAAAACATGAAAGGTTACTTGTCCACTAAGCAAAAAAACATTTTCAAAAATTTAAAAAATTCACCAAGTTAAATTATAGAGTTAAGGATATAATTTAATGTAGTAGTAAGTTGTATATAAGATATCTTTATACCAGAAATGAAATGGTATGACGAGAGGTTGGGAGGTGGGGGAGAGCATTAATATTGTGATAGGGGAAAAAGTCACAGAAAAAAGGCATATTTTATTTAAATGTATATACAAAGTAAGAAAAACAAAATATTTATTAACTGACAATACATGGCATACTGATGTAATTTATTTATAAGGACATTACACAATTGTGAAAATAGATTTATTGAGTTTCTTTAGGAATGTAAATAAATGAAACAAAACATTTAAGGTTAGGTTAAAGAGACATGAATACAAGTCGAAACCGGTCTTCTTTTTTCTCCCTAGAATTTACAAAATAGGCCCGACGAGAATGTTACCTCAAGGCTAAATTTCACTCTCATTTTCACAAAGTTGTGTAAAGTTATATTTGGTTGTTAATTTAAAATACTTAATTGTAAAAGGCAAGAAACAAAGTGACGTAATGTGCTCTAATAAAGACCGAAATAAATAAAAACAAACATTTAAATTCACATTTTCTCACAAGCCTATTATTCTGACAAATACCTTCTGTAAGGGGAAAGTGGGCATTAACTCTAAGCCTATCAGGAGTATTTTTATACTATTCCCTATCTATACACGTTTATTTTAATCTTCTTTCTTTGTTCCTTAATAAATTACGCGTCAAAACTCATGAGACGCTAAATGAAAATTTTCATTTGTTTTCACTTGTAAACATGAGCTGTCCTGCCTTAAGTGAAGACAGCACTGACAGCAAAGAAGGGAGGTAGACGACGGCAGGAAGGGGGGCACTTCAGTATTATCCGAAAAGATGTATCATTATTAGAATAAGTGATAGAAGTGGCAATATGGGTGGATACAAGTTATCCAAATCGTTCCAGAGATGGGAGACAAATCAAGTTTCCCCTCCTCTGTCTCATCCCTATACAGAGCACAGGGTTCCATACAAGAGCCCACTTTTTCACTAGGTGGCGACATCCACTATCTACTAGGGTAGCGAAGCTTGAAAGGCTTTGTCACCATTGCCCCAAGTAGGGGTATACACTTGTAGCAGCTCTTGCCACTAAACTTATTCAATTTCAGCCTACCCCCACTACCCCTTTCAACCAAACTCCTTGGCACCGAGATACGTGTGTCGCGTTCGACATTCCCAAGGCGGAAGTGAGAGGGGGGCGTGGATCAACAAGGCAAATATACACAATTCCTCGGCAAATTAATTTGTAATTTTAGCTTATTGAAAATAAATCAAAACTCTATCCATCAACGTCTCATTAGCCTTTCAGTAAGGGAGAGGAGGGGGTGGAGAGGAGGGGAAGGGTAGGAACAGTTCGGAGGGAGTAAACAAGAGACAAGCCTAGGAACAGGTGAAGATGGCGATGGATTTGCGCTTGTTAATAGACTCAGGAATTACTGAGTCCCAGTAACCGAGAAAAACATTTAAGTATTCCCATCTTCATCGCGAGCCTCTTTTCTTTTACTCCCCCCCCCCCACTGAATCAACAACAGCACGAGTAGTTAACTAACGCCCAAATTATATATATATATATATATATATATATATATATATATATATATATATATATATATATATATATATATATATATATATCTCTTTATTAAGATATCTACTAATGTTATGTAGAATATTTTTCGAATCCTTTGTCTATTAGAGAATTAACACTGCTTACGCTTGACGCGAAAATTTAAATTGGAAAGGAGAAGCGAGGTGTTGGGCACCAATTTCATTCGAATATTGACATAAAAAAAAAACAATTTAACGGATGGAAAAAGCTGCAAGGGCCTTATCAGAGGTCATCCGAGTCAACACCCGCCCCATAAACTACATCCACAAGATTGCGTCCAAAACACTGCTTAAATAGTCATCGCCATCATGGCTTGTCAAAAACTAAATCACGCAGCTACAATACACATTATCAATACTGTAATATACACAATTTCTAAAAAAAAATTCCAAAAGCTGCATTCACAAGAATGCGTTCAGAGCATCACTTACAAAACAATATCGATATTATGTACAGTATGTAATTTGACCCAATACAACTCAAAACCATGAAAACATTTAAATTTGGACAGCTTATTGTCGCCTGTGGTAAAAAACTATTCCGGTAATCTACCACTCTGTTGGTGAAAAAATACTTTCTCAGCCAACCTACACCACTCATTTTTAATTTTCAAGTGGTGACCCCTAGTCCTATTACTACCTTTATACTCATAGAACTTGACAAAATCAACTTATCCATCCCAGAACAAATTTTAAAAAGTTCATTCATATACATACATCTCCTTTTACGCAATTTCTTTCAAATGAGGACATATTTAGTAGCACTCTCAATCTATTATCTAAAGATTCAAGGTGCTTCAGGGAAGGTATCATCTTTGTTGCCCTTCCTTTGCTGGTTGATATCATGACTAGGTTTAGGGACCATGCTTTTATATAATATTCTAAATGTGGCCTGACATATGAGTTATATAGTTTAAAGATAACCTCTTTAATGTCGTAACTAGCATTCCTCTTAATGAAGCCCAACACACTATTTGCTCTATTTTTTGCCTCAATACACTGTTTAGAAAACCTCAGTGACCTATCTACTACTACTAAGTCCTTCTTATCCTAAACTGCATTCAACCAATGACTATCCATTTCATAGCTAAACTGTCTATTATTTCCCCCCCCCCCCATGTTAGTAACTTTATACATTTTTAGGGTTAAAATCCATCTGCCACCTCTGAGCCCAAGCTAATAACTTATTTAAGTCACTCTGCTATTGAAAGTTAGCCTCACCTTCATTTAGTACAGCTGCTAAATTTTGTGTAATTAGGAAAAACTGATACTGTTATATACACACTCCCAAGATTATTTAAATAAACTAGGAATAATAATAGGCCTAGAACTGATCACTGGGGTAGGCCACTGATAACATCCCTTCACTGTGACCTCACCTTATTCAGTACCATTCTCTGCTTCCTGTCTTTCAGCCATTCAGGTATCCAATTCAAAACTTTCTCAAATATCCCATGCATCTTTAATTTGTGCACTATTCTGTTATATGGAATCTTATCAAAAGCTTAATAAATTGTATCAACATCATCTCCCTTACCTAATTGCTTAGTTACATAATCACTAAATTCCTGTAAGTTTTTTAAACATGATCTAACACTTCTAAACCCACTGTGAACATCATTGATTAAACTACCTTTTTCTGAATGCTCAGAAATACCCTTTTTACCTTCGCAAGAATTTTAAAAACTATAGATGTGAAGCTTAAGGTCTAAGTTATTTTGAGTCCTCTTTAGTTCCCTTCTTAAAAATTGACATTTCATTTTCTATTTTACAATCATTAGTTATTTCTCCAAACTTCAGTGATTTAATATATATCTACTCAAGAGTTACTGCAATACTTTTTACACCTTCTTTAAATAACCTAGAATGAATGTCATCTGGGCCAGATTGCTTACTAGTATTCAAGTCACTTATAAGCCCTCTAATGATTCTTATCTACATTAATGTTATTCATCATCTCATCTCCTTATCTTAAACTAACACGAATTAAACTTCAGATTCTCCTCTATAAATACTGAATCAAAATGATCATTAAGTACCTCTATTATTTCGTCATCAGATTCATTCACAATCCTTTCATATTTAATATCCCCATTTCAGTGATTTTATAATGGCTAAATAATTTTCTTAATAAATAATTAATTTCTGCTTCTGTTTTGCTTTTTTAAATTATCTTAATTAATTTATTCCTAGTTAACCTATAATAATTTAGATTTTCAGCAGTACCATCCCCTTTTAATCTTTATTATGCTCTTTTCTTCTCAGAAATCTTCCTAACATCTCAGGATTCCACCATAATAGCTTCCTACATTTCTTCCTAATGACCTTTGTTAGGATACAGTACTCTCGGAATACGTTTAATAGTCTTTAAAAGTATTCCACATCTCGCAAGTATTCTTACCACTAAATTCTACATTCTAGTTAACTTATTCAGAGGGTTTCAGAATCCCCCTTGTGAAAATTTCGAGTTTTAGTAGTGCAGTGGCGTAACTAAATTGGAGGGGGGCGAGGGGGCACAAATTTAAAACGAGTGTTCTATCCCTCTTTTGAATGTCAAAAACAGTTAATAAAGCGGTTAAATATAGAGGCCCATAAAACATAGACAAATATTAGCACAAACATTAGTCGAGCAAAGTATGTTACTTAAAAGTGAAATCAGGAGTTCCCAATATAAATCAATATAAATTTTGACTGGTATATTTGATAAATGTAATACCTCGGTTTCACATTTTGTAGTTTATTTCTACTCATCATACATAAGTATTCTGTATTAGAGCGTCCTAATAATTACTTTTATTGTTGCTGAATCAGACTGATAGAATGTATCAATATGAATTTTGACCAATATTTTTGTTCAATATGTAATGTCTCAGTTTCACATTTTGTAGTTTATTTTTTTTAATCATACATAAGTATTCCCTATAAAATTTCTTACTTATTTTTATTGTTTTACCAGAGTGCACAAAAATATTGCAGTAGTAGTTGTTTTCATGTCATTCATATCAAACATTCATATGTTGGGGGCCCCCAAATTCCTAGCTACGCCACTGTTTGTTGATGTTCTATCTTTCTCCATTCCTATGTTAAAACGAGCTAAGTCTCTCCCAACCAGATACTCTCAAAAAGAGGCCAGCGCATTAACGAATGCAGTACTCAATCCATACACCCCATTGCATTAAGACACCATCTACGTTGCAAGAAGACCATCTAATCTCTCTTAGATTTATATCCAAATAAATAAATTGTACCTTATAATGTTTTATATGGAAAGAGATTTTGAATAAAGGGCATTTGGCGTCCTTTCCAAACTAAAAAACGGACAAAGACTAGAAAAGCTGAATAAAGAACTGTCTTTCCCAATAAATAACGATTGGCAATCCTTAATCCCAAACTAGATTCGGAGATGTGGCGACAGCAATTTTTATAAAAACGTCATCTTGCACTGACTAATTCCTCCCCTCTCATTTTTTTTTTTTTTAGAAATACATATTCACCATCAGCCCCACTTTCCTATCGCCTCTCTCTTCATAAAACGAGAGGGAAAAGCTTATAACGAGTATTTATATCGCATGCCATGACTTCGTCACTTTGATGAGTCACACTTCGTGACTTGGTCGCAAATTGTGACAATACGAACCTCAAATCTGTGATTTGGCCATTGACATCCATGAATTTGCCCTTTAAGAAAACGATATTCTTAATGAGAAGACAAATAAGTCACCACTGTGAGTATGGAAACTTCGTTTAAAAGAAAGTAAATATAAAATCACATGAATAAAACAATACCAAAACAAAGATGGCGCTAGAAGATACTTATTTAGAGGGGGCGGGAGCGTATAATTTTTTTAGTCGCGTGCACTTAGTCGAGTGCGAGTTTATATCTCACTATGTCGGTCGGTCGGTCCCCGTTTTGCTTTTTGGGGGTTTTTGGTAATAACATTGTAACTATTCGGCCGATTCTAACGAAATCTGAAACACTTATGTTGTTTTCCATTCTCTTTTGAATCATATAAATGTTAAAGGCCTCCCATGGTTAGTCAGGGAAATATTTGGCAATAACATCTTAACTATTCGGCCGATTCTAACGAAATTTGAAACCCTTGTTGTTTTACATTCTCTTTCGAATGATATATTTGCCAAGGTCCACCCAAGGTTAATCCAGGAATTATTGAAAGCTTTGAAGATCGTAATGTCATAAATCAGAATAAGTGAGAGCACGCAGCTTTTGGTCAGCATACCTTGTTTTAAATAATCCCGCCTAATCTTTAAGCGAGGAATAAACGCTAAAGATACTGAATTATCTCTATCGTCCTCGAGGGCTCGAGATGAAGCTAGAGACCCTTCGCTTCGAAGAGGGCCGCTGGCACGCGTTTCCGTTGTCTTCTGTGGGAGTGGCGGAGATCAAATGGGATTCTTGACATACTGAGCCGAGCTGTGGCAGCCAAACGCACGGTCGTGTCCGAATGCGTGCACCAAATAGGCCACACGCGCTTTATTACATGACTAAATGATATACGAGGGGAATTCTTGGGTTGCGGGAGGTACAAAAAAATCTGCATATGATTCGTTAACCCCCCGCCACTACTTTCCCCGCATGTCTCAAAACGTCATTCCCACGTGGTGGAGGAGAGAAACGAACCTGCCATTGCGGCCCGGTAATTCATTTTCTCGATCGCAATGGGGAGTTGCATATCCCGCCGCGTATAATAAAGTTGTAGAGTATTCTGGCTTACTAATGGAAGATTGGTGAGTTTGGGAGAGTTGCGTGGCCTCAAAGGAGGGGGGGGGGGGGCACAACCCAAACATTCCTCTGTAAGTAATGATCCCAACCACAACTCTATTGTGACGAAAGATAACTGATGTCAGTGCTCTCACAAGGGTGTGTCAGGGTAGTGAAAGAGATTAGGGGCCGAAAGCTACCTGCCATGACATACCTCGTCAACCCCTAGGAAAGGGGGAGGAGGAGGGGGCATATTATAAACCCCAAGTTAACAAGTTCGTCTAAATGCCACAAGGACTAAAATTACGATCCTAAAGTCCGTTACATGGAAGATGACGGCCCCCAGGAAACTGACTACATACCCCCTGGGCGTGGCCACATAATGTAGTTTGGGAATAGAGAGGGGGAAGGTTAGATAAGTTGGTAGTAATGTGTTGGGTGCAATTTTAGGGGGTCTTGAGTGGAATTGGTTTTTTTGTGAAATGGTGACTGAGGTAGGAGTGGTTTAGTGCTCTGCTGAATAGCGAGTTCCTATCATGCTTAGATGTATTCCGATTGGTAGGAATTTGATCTCGGATGTGTGCTATGAAGGTCGTTTGTGTGCGTCTTGTCATGATTTTGAGTGCTCTGTTTTGTTACTGGTTGGGGCTTGTCTGCGTTGCATTTGGGTAGTGTTGGGTGGCAAGATGACGCTGCGTAATTGATGGAAGTGCGGATGAATTGTTTGTATAGGGACTTCTTGTGTTGTTAAAGTGGTTTTCTTTGTAACTTTGTCATATTAGATGTCTGTGAGGGGGCGAAGGTCATGTGTGATTCCCAGGAAGGTGTGAGTTTTATTTAGAGGTAGGACTTATCAGTTGCTTGATTTGGGTGTGTTGCGTTGAATCATAAAAGGCTGGTGTGAATGGCGTTACTGATGATTTGAAGGCAGATGCGGTAATATTGTGCCAGGCATTATTGCAATGTGTTTATGTATTGTTTTAGTGTTCTAGTACCCATTTTGACATTGGGGTGTTGTGCTGTTATTGAGATGTCGTCAACGTAAGATGATTGTTAGGATAATTTGGAGTGTGTTTGCAGAATGTATGAGTAAATGAGGCGGGAAGTAGGGGTGAGAGGGTGGTGTATCAAAGGGGACGACGCCTTTTCGAAGTGGTAATATGCTTAATGAGTGTTTTGTATATGACTTGGCCTTGTCTGCCGAAGATGAAGTTCGCTAGCTATTTTTGTCGTTGTTTGTGAGGATGTTTAAGATTTGTTTTGTTATGATGTGTTTAGGTAATGTCAAAGACTTTGTTTATGTTGTTTGTTGCTAGTGTGTGCGTTATGCAAGTGTTCGTTGAATCCGTTTAGAATCTACTATGTGATGTTTGTTAAGAAAGTTGGAGTTGTGATTTTTCTGAATCTGTATTTTGTTTGTGAGAGTGGTATGCCTGGGTCTATTTTCTTAGGAGTTTTTGATAAGGTGTACAGAAGTGAGATGGGTCGGTATGAGTTTGGTTGTGTTGGGATCTTGCCTTGTTTGAGTATTGGCATCATGTGTGCTGTTTTCCAGATTGAGGGAATGGTTTGGGTAGACCAGTAGATGGTTGAGATTGTTGTGTTTCCTAGATATTTAAGGTGTATTTTTAATATGTGAGGGCGTATAGCTTTGGAGTTTGGGGTCTTGAGGGAATGTTGATTGGTATTTGGTTATGTGTGTTTTGTTTTCTCTATAGATTCTCTGTTTTATCGGTGTGTTGTAGGGAGATGGTGTTTGAATAGTTTAATCAGTATGTTGCAGCACTGTCCGCGAGTAATCAGCGACTCGTGTATGGGCACGGATTCCTGTAGAGTTGAGTTCGTTTTGTGATTTATTGTGCACTGATTCCAGGTGGCACTTTTTTGTTTCTGCTGCTTTTGGAAAATAATACTTTTAAATAAATTTAATCAATTATATAGTTACCATTTTGTTCTACCTTTTCCCATTTTATTTGTTTAACAAAAAACTAAAAAAAATTCGCTTCAGACTTGGAGCCATCCGTGTACACGGGCACAGTTCCAATGATACGTGATATGTGCTCCAAGAAATAAGAGCGCAATATTCACAGCGCTGTAGAAGCCTTGGGAGCAGCACGAAATCCGAGATCGTGGTCTCATTTTCTTGAATTACGGGGGATGGAGGTCCTCTGAGAATTTAGCTGAATTCTTCTGACATGCTTTTACAACTCTACAAGTGGAGTCTTCCCATTGAGTGAAGACACGTATGTTTGCCATGAAGATCGATGAACTTGCTTCGAAACGAAATGGATTCTGTCGCTCGCTTGTTGAAAGTCACACAGGTTTAAATCGTTCCGACGGCACCAATAGCACTTATACCTAGTATTTTCGCTGCTATCTGAGTGCCGTCTCACACTCGGCGACCACCAGTAAAGTCAATGGTTTAAAAAACGGCGACATTCGAGGAATAGAAGTCAGGCATACGGCGATGAGGGTGTCAGAGAAGAACTCAATTGCCTCATTACCCAACCTAAATCCTTGACTGAGATAGAGAAGTCAGTCTTTTCCTTGCATGTAGGCCACCATGCCCGATCCATGCGCCGATTCGTTCACGGTTGAGTGCGGAGCCGTCGACCCCCTGAAATGCGCTTACAATTGCTTTGTGGGCAGGTTTTGCCTTTCACTAGAATGCTTTAGTCCGAAAAGCAGGCAACAATAGGTTATCTACATGGGATCCAAGCTAATGCTTGACGATAATGAAACGAGTATCACCTGGACAACATTCTCCACTCAGTAGAGTGGATTACTACTAAACGTTTAAAGTCGATTGACTCGAAGGCGTAAAATAGCCTCTCAATAAGTGGCTCCCGACATCACGAAGACTTGCATCATCTCTTGGATGTCCCCTTCATTTATAGGGGACTCGAGGCCGGATGTGCAAACCTTAGTCTGGTCACATGTGGAATCGGCAGGGGGCTTGTCCATCCCCGGACACCCTGGAAGGAGATGATTAACTCGTTTTCTTCTTTTTTTGAGAGAATAGCGGGGAATGCACCCTTTATTCTCCAACCCACCACACGAATAAGTCCGCGGCTGAAAGGGACAACCTCAGGTGTCCCTCTTCTAAATAAAAAAAGAGACGTCGCCTTTAGAGCCCATTCGAAGGGAAGAGGTTCCTTTTTTTCTTTTTGAGTCTTCGGGGGGCCGTGTTCTCATTGAAAGATCTCGACCAGGAGCGAGCTGACCTTTGGCAGTGTTTCCTAACCGAGTCAGTGTCTATTTCCCGGGATGACGCCGATGTATTGGCCTGGTGTGCCTTTGGGGCCTTGGTCACCTCATGAGTGGCCTCCATCTGGCCATTCTCCACCAAGGTGTCATGGATCCCGACCGAGAACTCGCTGGGTCTGTGGTCTACTGGAATTCTACAAGTCAAGGATGCTGGTGAGTCGACTTTTATCGTGAAAATTTGCAGAGGAGCACGCAGGCACGCCGCTATTCGAATAGGGAATGGAAATGGCCTAATAGACCCCCGCCGTTTTATGCTTATCTAAGGGAGTTTGCTGTCTAAATTCTCCCATCAAAAGCAGGCGACCCTGGGGCGCAAGTTCTGCGTACATTTCGCTTCCACTTTTAACTTACTCCTTCAAAAGAAAATGGGTTGAACATTACTGGCTCATCGATAGAATTGCCCTGTAGAAGCGATGAAATCCCCATCTCCGTTTGGAAAGGTAGAACTGTTCGAGGTGGTAAAGGGAAACCCCATTACCAGACAGAGGGGTATTGTCGGGGTCCTTGCACGCATTAACACCAAGATGGGGCAAACTAAACTAAAATTCTGAAGCTTGTTACCAATAATATAAAAAGGATGTTGGGCTATATCTCACCCTCAGTTTCTCCTGCCTATTCCGACCCAAGTTTTCTGACCTTTCAAGAGCTCTAATTTGGGCTGCTTGAAAGATGGTCCTCATAACCTGTACGACACTCATACCAACCTAAAGTTGATCGGTGGAAGATTAGTGCATAAAGGACGCAGCTCCCAACTGAGCAACCATAGAGGCAGGTGCGACAAAGTGGAATCCCTTACTAACTCTTAATAGTTGTTGCCAAGAAGGCCAGGATGGAAAGATGTCTTGTGATAGACTCAGAGATGGGAAGCGAGACTTTTAGTTGGCATAGCATTCAAAAAGGCAGTAAAACCTACCATCCTCCAGGTTGGCAACAGCCGAGACCTTACGGATACTGCAAGTAGGGGGGTTACGGAGATTCCGATGACTCAAGGGCATTGAGTGTGCTCTGAGTCGCTATAAATCACAATCCTATCTCCCTACAGTCACGGCATCTAATCTTCGCTCGCCCGGAAGAACCTCCCCTGCTTCAAGCAAGGAAGCGAAGGCATGAAAGCCGACCTTTTCTACGGATTTGGATCCATTTTTGTACATTAGCACGGCTCCAGCATGGCGCAACGTGTGCTCCAAGAAATACAAACAAAGTACTCACGGTGCTGTACAAATTTAGGGAGTAGAGGTCTGGCAAAAAACGTTGAAAGGAATTATGATCCAGCTTTGCTTCTTGAGCAGAACCACAAGCCGACAGCTACGTTAAGTAGTCGAAGGAGTTTCTTTGCTCTAAATCCGAAAGGCTAAGTGTATGATTGGCTTATCAGGTGGGCATAGGCACCATAGAGATAGGCCGTGGAGAAAATGAGCCTTTGGCGACCGAGGGAGACACTGGGCTCACATACAAGAACATAATATAATGTGTACGCCGTATAGCGAGTGGCATCTCTAAAACATCGACAGAGACTTTCTGCAGGGAATGTGCTAAAGGCAACGATCGCTAATCGTTGTTTAGCTGGATAAAGGCGAGAGAGTAGTTCTATCATCACCTCAAGTGCTAAAAGCCACGGAGCGAATAATGTTCATGGCGCGGGTATTAAGAGACTATAAGGATGTGAATATGCGCTTCTTGAATAAGGCGTTTGTCAAAAACAAGACCAATGAAACTGTACGACTACCGCATTCAAGATAGCCCCATTTATGAATCAGACCGGGTCGATGTAATGCGTGAGTGGAGGCAGAAGTGCGTAAATATGTCTACTGTCTTCATTTTTTGTTTATTGTCAATAAATATGTTGGTTGTCTATTTTTTGTGTATTCACAATATTGTATTGAACAAAATGGTTATGCGACCCGCGCTCGTCATTCTCTGTGATGTGGCCCACTGTGAAAAAAGTTTGGCGACCCCTGGTCTAACTCAAGAGAAGACAAAGGTGACCTTAATGAATTAATTCTAGACATTACACGCGACACTGCCAATCAATTTAATAATAATAATAATAATAATGATGATAATGATATAATAGAATATTAGTTACCGGAAGCCTCAAAGCCAGAATAAATTGAAATTGGACGGCCACACCTAGCCCGTGGCCTTCATAAACCTCCCGGAAGACCGACTGCCAAAATAAACCACATAGAAGTGATGAATGATAAAAACCCCCATATAATTTAAGAGTTCGAAACAAGTATCAAAAACAACAAATCAAATATAATGAAATCGTTCTAATTAGGTTTCCGACCAAAAATAATAGTAGAACTACACCTTCGCGCCAACAAAAAAAACAAAAAACAAACCCAACAAACTCTTGACAAATTATGGCCTCTGAGCTTAATAATAACGGACACAAACACATACATTCAGACGATGGTATACGCAAAGCCTATCTTTAAATAGATCTGATGAAGTTTATGGTCTATCAGACGCCTATCTTGCTGGGGACACGCGGGAGTGAGCAAGCAGCTTTTCAGAACAGAAATAGATAAAAAAAATTTTACCGCATAATCAATTCGCTGGTTCCCTTCAACCATACCGTAATATGGCAAAGTTTTCTATATTTTATGTTAGGGCGAGGGCCTGGGTTCCTTGGTTTCCCTAAAAGAAGGTTCTTGCATGGGAAAGTGGGAGAGAAAAAGAGATATAAAACTTAAATGGCCGGTGAAATTTATTATCTGATTTCTGGTATACTGTATACGCGAGATTAAAGTCTCTCTTCTACAGTTCAATAGAGAAAAGAATCTAATAAATTATAAAATCAAAGGGGAAATCTTAATTATTTCACCTTTTCAATAATTTATTGCTTTCGATTCACATTCTTATCTTTTGTTTATCCATTTACTCATCTTCCTTCATTTGTTTTACTATGTGGAGATACCATTGTTGGTTTATACAAGTTTTCTATCTCCATAATAGAAATAATGAGCACATGTAACTGAGAAATTAAGCCTAGTGTACCGCAAAAATTAATTGCAACTAAATTGCCTGAATAATTCATTCAATTCATTTCGACTAAGATAAAAAAGAATGAAGAAAATAACGAGTGAAAAATTCCCGCCTTTCTCTCATTAGCATGAAGAATCATAAGGAAAATTCACTAGACTCACATCAGACTACACAAAGAAAATTCACTGCCTTGGACAAAGTTAATCAGCCAATTTTTGCACGTAGATTCTGAAATTAAAAATACCCGTAATTTCAGCTAATCAAATCATGGAGTGAAGTTTTGAATAGGGTTTTGTAATCAGAAAATATTAATACCATTTTATAGTATTTATTGCATTCAGTAGAATAAGGCAAGATTTGGGGATCACAATAAAGAATCAGTTAAGTGAGACCTGACGAGAATGGATTTATCAAACAAGCTAATGATTAGTCCTTGGTAAAAACTAGCCTCAGAATTTACTTTAGCTTAAACATCAACGTTAATGAACTTTTATTTAATTGGACTCAAGGTAAATAGGAATTTAATAGACAACCTCAACGAGCTTTACGTCGTCTTTTACCCAATTTACAATCACTAAAGAAAACCAGATCGCTTCGCAAAAGAAGTGGCGAATTGAAAGAAAATGAAAACTTGGGGGAAAGATGTATACACTAAGACCACTGTATTGTAGCTTAATATTTATTGAACTATTGTTAGTATGCAGTTAACCGCGCCATCTTTAGTAGTACACTAAAATAAACATTATAATATTCACGAATATGATTAAAAATCAATCAATGGTACTAAATATTTGTAACTGACGCCGTGCCTTGTTTAACGACCAATGGATCGAATTTCAGTCGCATCCATTGAGAAGAATAGAGGTCTAGTGTTGTTAGGAGTAGAGGAGGACGAAATTATGCTAATAGAATTTATTCCATGAATTTAACGCGTAAAACCAAAGAGGGTGTAGCACACATCAAATTTGTGAGGAGGAATGTACAGTACCACCCCAAATGATCAGAACGCCTGTATTTATATCCCAACATAAATTTTGCCAAGAAAATTCGTTTCCAAAATTAGGGTACGATAACCTGCAGGTATAAATTACTCTTGGGTAAATAACGGTTAGGCGAATTTGGATAAATAAAGCGAAATTTATTAGCACATAACAATTTACTATAAAATTTAAGTGTCCAAAATGATGCGAACGATTAGGTTTCTGATAGAGATAACCGGCATTGTTTGCAAAGCAACTAACTTCAGTTCCAGCTCTGGTAATCTAGGCACTCTCTTTTCAGCTATCTTACAGGTATTTTTTTTATTATTAAGGGGCTATCTGGCGACTGCCGACTTAGGCATAAGTCACCGTAAACAAACAGCCTAGTTCTAGGCTACTTTTAAAAAATTGAACAAGAAACAACAATAAAAAAAATAACAATAACAATAACAAAGCAATAACAAAAACAATAACAACAATTGAACCTGGTTAAATGAAAGGGAGAAGGCTGGCCTCCCCCCAAAAGTCAACAAGTCCACCAGTCAAAGTGCACGCACTCGTCCCGAGTACAAGGGACAGGCGGTAGCGACCCCGCCCATCCCGGTACCGGGACAGGTGTCGTGCACGAAGATCACCCAGACTGGGACATTCGACAAGAATGTGCCGAACAGTCTGGGGGACGACGCAGTCGTTGCAATAGGGCGCAGGCGAGCGCTCCATCAAGTAGCGATGCGTCACACGAGTGTGCCCGATTCGGAGACGACAGAAAGCAACCTGAAGCCGCCGCGGCATGGGGGATAGGTCCATGGGAACAGTCGCGGCGCAATGACACGCAACTTTAAGTTCCCTTCGACCGTCTCCAATCTTATTTGCCAAGCAGTCCGAAGAGCTGCCCGTATTCCTGCCATGTAGTCGGTGTGAGGAAGAGCGAAACGCTGGTCCGGTCGAAGAGTCCTCGTGGACTCTTTGGTGCCCTCATCGGCGCACTCATCCCCCGCAATTCCTAGATGTCCAGGAACCCAGCAGAAGATAATCTCGACATCTGCCCGGCTCGCCAAAACCGTGTCATCACGGATTTCGCGAACCAGGGGATGCAGAGATTCCAATGCCCCGAAAGCACTCAGGGCGCTTTGTGAGTCGCTATAGATCACAATCCGATCTCCGAACCGGGAACGTCGCGTAATCTCCCGTACCGAGTGGTGTATTGCCACCAGCTCAGCCGTGAAGAACCGCGCAGCGCCTGGTAGAGCCCCGCTGACTTCAAACAGAGGGGATACGGCGTGGAAGCCGACCCCCTCTTGGGACTTGGAGCCATCCGTATACACTGGCACGGTTCCAGCGTGACACGATGTGTGCTCCAAAAAGGTCGAACGCAATACTCCCGGCGCAGTACAAGCTTTGGGAGCAGAGGCGTGGCGACAAATAGCCAAATGTGGTACCCTCCAGGGTGGCGTCCTGGGCAGAACCAGAGGCGCCACCGGCCCGAGAGCTATATCTACCTCTCGAAGGAGTTTCCTGGCCCTAAACCCAAAGGGCTTAGGGTATGACTGGCGTCTCTCGGCGGCATAGGCACCATCGAGATCAGCTGCGGATGCAGTGAGAGCTGTTGGCGACTGAGGGAGGCGCCGGGCTCGCGCGTACAGGCGAGTGATGCACTGCACGCATCGCAGAGCGAGTGGCATCTCCCCAGCATCGACCAACAGGCTCTCAATGGGGGAAGTGCGGAAGGCACCGGTCGCAAGGCGAAGGCCGGTGTGGTTGATCGAATCCACCTTCCGCAATAAACGCTCGGCTGCGGATGCATAAAACTCGCATCCGTAGTCGAGCTTCGAGCGAACAAAGGATCGATAAAAAAGTAAGGCAGTAGCCTTATCAGCGCCCTAAGCACTCAAAGTCACGGAACGGAGAATATCCATAGCGCGGGTACAAGAGATCCTAAGGCTGCGAATATGAGCCTCCCAGGTGAGGCGTCGGTCGAATACAAGACCAAGGAAACGGTGCGACTCAACCACATCCAGGCGCCCCCTATTAAGAAACAAATCTGGGTCGGGGTGAAGCCGTGGATGGCGGCAGAAGTGCACCACTTTAGTCTTGGCCAAAGAAAACCGAAACCTGTGCGCTTCGGCATAGCAAGAGACGCGGTTCAATGCCTGTTGGAGTCGACGCTCCAGAGTTGGCATCTGGGCCGCGCCAAAAGAGATCGAAAGGTCGTCCACGTAGAGCGTAGCCAGAACATCTTCCGGCAGCACCGAGGTGATGCCGTTGATGCTCAGGGCAAAGAGTTTGACACTGAGGACACTTTCCTGCGGGACACCCTCTTCCTGCTCTTTTGGGCCGGAGAGGGCTCTCCCCACCCGTACGCGGAATCGACGATCTCGCAAAAATTCAGATATAAACATTGAGAGGCGTCCCCTCGCCCTCATCGTGTGGAGAGTCTCCATGATACCGTATGGCCATGCGGTATCATAGGCCTTCTCCAGATCAGAAAACACCGTGGCGTAGTGCTGTCTACTAAGGACAGCCTCGCAGACGGCATTTTCCAGTCGGAGCAGAGCATCCGACGTGGAGTGGAACTTACGGAAGCCGCACTGTGCAGAAGACAGATGGCCTCCGCTGTCCAGGAAATAGGCTAATCTAACATTTACCAATTTCTCCATCAACTTTCACACGCAAGAGGTTAGAGAGATTGGGCGGGAACCGGTCGGAGTAGAGTGATCTCTCCCCGGCTTGCGAAAGGCGAGCACAGTAGCGATTCGCCAGGAGTCTGGGAGAAGACCTTCCACCCAGATCTTGTTGAACAAATCTAAGAGAAAGGCCATGCCTCGCTCACCCAGGTGTCGAAGCATGGCGTACGGGACATCGTCCGGACCATGGGCGGTGTCCGCGCACGAAGCGAGAGCGGAACGCAACTCACTCAAGGCAAACTTGTCGTTGAAGGGTTCTCCACCTCTGGAGGTAAAGTCCAGCCGGCGGCCTTCCGCGATATCACCTTGTGCATTGAATGCTGGCGGAGATGCATCTCGGCTAGAGAATGCGGAAAAAGCGGTCGCTCAAGATTCCGCCACGGACGCGGGGTCCGAGATTGGGGTCCCATTCTCCTGGAGAACTGTGCTCCTTTTGACTCGCTCCCACACCTCTGCTAAAGGGGTCTTCCCGTTAAGTGAAGACACGTATGCCTGCCAAGAAGAGCGGCGGGCGTGCTTCGAAATATACCGGAACCTAGCCCTAGCCCGACGGAATTCAGCGACAGTGAAATCGTTCGGGCGGCACTTATAGCGCATGTAGGCATAACGCTTCTGTTTGAGGGCTGTCTCACACTCGGCCGACCAACATGGGAGTGGTCGGCGTGCAAAACGGCCAGACGTCCTAAGAATAGTAGTCAGGCCCACGGCGATGAGGTTGCCGGAGAAGAACTAAACTCCTCGACTGAGATAGAGAATTCAGTCATTTCCTGAAATGCAGGCCACCCACCCGCGCCAAGCACCACCGAGGTGGTCTCTCAGGCGGCAGTTGCCATGAAAATGATATTTGAATGGGAAAGTGATCACTACCATGGAGGTTATCGACCACCTCCCAATCAAAATCAGGCTGTGCATCCGAAGAGCACAAAGATAGGTCAAGGCAAGAAAATGAAGCGGTTCTCGGACAGTGATGCGTAAACTCATCCACGTTTAGGACACCCATCTCCAGCTCTTCGATCAGATCGGCAAGGACTTGTCCACTGGGATTTATAGCGTAATCTCTCCAGAGAGGATGCCTGCCGTTCAGATCTCCAAGCAAGAAATAAGGCCTCGGCAACCGTGCCACGACGCGGCGGAAGTACCCCGCGTCGAAGTCAGCTGACGGTGGAATGTACGCAGAAATGATAGTATACCTCCTATCCAGGTGCAGCTGCACAGCCACTGCCTGAAAGGAGGTATCTAAAGAGAAAGGAAGAACGGAGACATCATGCCGGGTGTAAACCGCGCATCCCCTAGCCCGGCCATCCCGCGGTGGTGGGGTCGCAAGACCCTTATACCCCGGAAGGGCGGGCAGGGGGCACGCGCCTAGCATGGTCTCCTGTTAAACGATAGCTAACGGGTAACGGGATGAGACGAGCCTCCGCAGCTCCTCTCAGTTGGCCCGGAGTCCAAGGCAATTCCATTGAAGGAATATGCCCTCCAAGCCTAGCTCGGAGGAGACGCGAGGGCCCTCCTCGAACTGATGACCCTCACGGAAATGGATGTACGCTTCCGGGGGGCAGATCCCCGGGCGCTGTTCGCCGGACAAAGCGCTGAAGGCGCTGTTGCATTCAAGGACTTATCGGGGGAGGTTGGGCTCGCCATGCGTGTCTTTTCCTCCCTCCGCCTCGAAACCTTAGGCGGGCGTTGCGCCTTCGGAGGCGGGGGGCCCTCTTTTCAAAGAACCACCGTCTCCGAGCCACTCGCTCCCCCTCGGGACGTGGGCGAAAGGGCGGAAGCTCCTTTGTTGCTGTCCTTCTTTCGGGGAACATCTTTAGGAACCCCGGAAGATGGCCTAGCCACCATCTTCAGGGGTGTTGCCTCCTGTGAGTCTAACGACTCAGTGGAGGCGCGTGGCCGTTTCGCCTTACGGGAAACGGTCACGCTGGGGGAAGAGGGGGGAGCCCTGGTTTTAGCCGGGGCTGGGTATAAACCCTTTTTGCCGCCAGCTTTACCAGGGGAGCGCCCGGGTTGGGTAGAGCCCGCAGAAGGGCTCCGAATGGGCGCGGAAACAACCGTGCTCGTTGGCCTGGATGGGCCAGGAGCAGAGGGTGCCTTTCTAACTATTGAGGCATATGACGTCCCAGGCAGAGCCGGGCGCGCCAGGACCAAGTCCTTTGCCTCGCGGAATGAGGGTCGATCCTGGGCCTGAACGGCCAGGATTTCTTTCTCCAGGAGATATGCACCACATTGCTTCGAAGAAGCAGGGTGCGGCTCTCCGCAATTGACACACTTGGCTACACACGATTTGGACTTATCGTGTGCGACCTTGAAGCAATTTACACAAACTTCGGGTGACCCTGACTTTCCACGTCTACATGAGCGATTCGTATGGCCGAAGTGGTGACAGTAATAGCACCGCCGCGGCAGTGGCACGAATGCCTTCACGCGGTAGCGGTACCAACCGGCACGCACTAACTCAGGGAGCTTGTCACAGTCGAATGTGACAAAGAGTGTAGGGGTGGGTCTCGAGGCCCCTCCCTGTTTTCTCATCACACGTTCGACCTTGACCGCCCCATGGTCGGCCAGCTCTAGGGTGATGTCCTCAATGGAGTAGTCAACGAGTTCTCTCGCATAAACTACTCTTTTCACAAAGTTCTTGGTAGAGTGCGGCGTCACACTCACCGGGGTGCCATGAAGTGTCCTAAGAGCACTTATTTTGGCCGCCTCGGCGGGATTCACCGCATTTGCCAGAAGGCTCCCGTCTGAGAAACGGGTCACCTTCGGCTCTTTACCAATTGCACTAGCTAATCCTCTCCTCTGATGGATCATGTTGCCCTTGGACAACATGCTGCCATCAGTGGAGCGAATAACGAGGAAGCGTTTGAAGCCAGCGGGCTCGACAACGCCAGTTAACCTCTGAATGAGGGGCCCCGATGTCATCGAGGCTCCGCCCTGTGCACTTTTGGTCTTTGTCATTGTCAGGAGCTCCCTACCCGGGGGGAGGGGCAGAGAGCCGGATGTGCCGATCTTGGCTTGGTCACTTGCCAAAGTGGCAGCAGACCCATCCGTCCCCGTAGCCCCCGCGGATGGAGAAGAGCCCCGAGTCTTCTTCGTCTTTTTGGTCTTTTTCTTTTTTTGGAGAGGAGGGCGGGGAATGAACCCGCTTCTCACCCCCGCCGGTAGAAGCCCCCAGGCAAGATGGACCGGCCTCAGCCAGGTCCTTCTCCGAAATGGACAAGGTCCTGGTGGTCGCAGGGGCATCATCCGGAGGAGATCCCTCCCCTCCCGTTACTGCCTGAGAATTCCCAGCCGTTTGAGGAGGACCTTGCATCGGGGCGGATTCGGGTTCGGTGCTTGGCGCCAAGCCCGGATTCCCCCCCATGGAAGGCCCTACCGTCTGAGGCTGGTTTTCCTCAAGGACCATGTCTATCACAGGAGAGGCCTCCAGTTGGCCATCCCCTCCCAGGACATCGCAGGTCCCCTTGGCAGCGTCATAAGTCTTTAGTGGGGAGGCATAGGCTTTGACCCCGGCAAGGTTTAGTATTCTTGCCAGCAGGTCTTTTGAGGGAAGCAACCGAAGGGGCCTGGCTTCCCTCTTCCCCCTAAGGGGGTTTGCCCTACCGAGCCGCTTACACGAGGGGCAATCGGCCTTGGGCTGCCTGCTGGCTTTCTTGGCAGTCCCCTTAGAAAGCAAAGGAGGGACTGTCGCTGGAGATAGGGAGGTGCCCGAAAGCACCTCCAGAGAAGGGGGTGAGGGGGAGTCCCCTACACCCGTAGGCATAGGAGAGAAGTAAGCCTCTTTACCGGCTAAAGAAGTATGGAGGGTCCCCTGCGCAAGCACAAGGGGGGGACCTCCATTTTCTTGGTGGAGCTGCCCGAGGGCTGCTCCATTGATGTTGTTTTTTCTTTACTTACCTCATTGGGCATGGTGACCCTCTTTGTTTTACGGGACGCAATCGCTCACCACCTCTTGCAGTAGCCCGCACTGCAAGAGGTGCTTACAAGCCCGGCAGAGCCAGGCGCCGCCATTCGGGACCACCCCTCCCGCCTGGTGGCCTGGCAGTCCATCGGCATGGCGGTTCCACCTTGGACACGGCGTAAAATTGATAGAATGTGAAGAGGAGAGGGAAAGGGATGTGAGGAAGGTATGGGTGGGGATGAAGCAGGTTGTTAAAAAAAAAACATCCCGAACCGGAGCTCAGGGGTTATGGAACAATGTCTCCTTCCCCCTCAGCCCCGATTCGGGGTGGTTGGCTTGAGAAGAAGGTCAGCATCTACCCTGTTTTAGAGGCTGACCAGAGAAAGTTGTGGGAAAGGTTGTATGAAAAGCGACGAGGTAGGAGAGAAATCGGGCTATCTGAAGGAAGGAAGAGAGGCTAAGCTGGGGCCGGACGGAGCGCTGGATCCCGTCAGCACGGCGGCCAGGATGGCAAATAGCCCCGCCCCTTACGGGGTATCTTACAGGTAACATGCCTAAGAAATCTGGCACGCCTGTGCCCGCGAGATGATCGTAAAGTTACGTCATGAAGATGGCCTTTCAATTGGAGCCATTGCAGAGACTGTCGAGAGCTCCTAAAGTTTTGCCAATATTTTTTTTCAACTTATGGCAAAACATGTTTATTTAGCGCCAGTAAACCAACCGGTAGACCAAAGAAGACCTCAAACTCGGACCGTGTCAAGACGGCTGAAGCAGTTTCTTAGAAATTAGCGAGATTTTGACCATCAATGTCTCCAAGCAGACTCTGTCACGTCGGCTGAAGGAAGACATTCTTCACGCTCGCACACCCGCGGTCAAGCCATTGATCAATCAGAAGAACAAAAGGGCTCGTCTTACATTCGCTAGTGATTACATTCCATAGATGGATGGTCAATGGAGCCAAGTTCACTTCAGTGACTAAGCTAAGTTCGATTTGTTCGGATCCGATGTCAGGAGGTTCGTTCGTTGTAAAACAGGCAAAATATTGTCTGTCGATTGCAACAAAAAGGGTGAAGTTGGCGGAGGAAGTGTCATTGATCTAGGGAATGATTTCGGTAGAAAACACTGGTCCAATTATGCGCTTACGTGGCACATTGAATGCACGATGTACAGGGGATTGCTACGACAGCATAATTTGCCCCATCTGCGAGCCTCCGAAGCTCAACCTACAATTTTCATATAAGATAACGCCCCCTGTCACACGACCAAGTCGGTAAAGACCTTCCTATTATAAGCTGGCCTGCACACTCTTGACCTGAATCCCATTGAAAATGTTTAGAAAGGTATAGAAAGGTTTAGAAAGGTTAGAGAGGTATAAAACAAGGAATCCGAAAACAGTTCAAAAACTCTGGGAAATTCTTTAAGATGAATGGAACAAGATTATTGCTCAACATTGTGGACAGTTGGTTCGTTCCTGTGGCAGAAGATGTCAAAGTATCATCGAGATAAAAACCTCCACACTAAATACTAATAATTTATAAATTGTACAAATGTTTTATTGTAGGAATTTAATAGTTATATTCAGATAGAAATTTATTTCCGATGCCGTTCGGATCATATTGAACGTTTCAGGTTTTCTAGTATTAAAATTGCTTATCCGATGATAACTTTCGTTTTATTCAGCCAAATTTGCATAAATTCTACTCATACGTATTTTTATAACTCTAATTATACACCATTTTTGGAAACCTTGGGTTTTCTCTGGCAAAAGTTATGGAAGATATGAAATACCGGCTGCTGTCTCAAATCGGTCATGCATCGCCATCCGTTGCATCGTGTCATCTTCACTGAGCGTTTTTTTTTTTTTTAGGGCGACCCTTTTTTGCTGTCGACCTGTAAGACCTTGAAACCTCATGAGGATTTGTTGTTCGTGAAATCACATTTTTTTGACCTATTACAACATTCCCCAAAATATCAGTGTCATTTCTTCGCTGTTCCACTGGACAACCTGCTTCCTGAAGTCGGGGAGTTCATCCCCATTGTCCATAATCACCAAACATTGAAGCATGTGATTACCTTTTATTTAAATCCTTACACCATCACCTAAATGGCCGTTTCCTGGGATTTGGATGTGAAAGAAGATATCAAAACCTATATTTCATCAAACCGAATAAATTCTTCAAGAAAGATTATTCACTTAGTTCAATTATGGGAGTGCATTTTTCACTAATGATGAGAACTACTTTGCTGAATAAAATTACGTTTTAGATGTTTAAAATTACTTTACCTTCCTTTTAAAAACAAAAACACGAATTTCTCGACATTTTAATACAAACACTTAAAAATCGCAGTAGGCGAGGGCGAGGAGACCCCCCAAATTTCATTATACAGAGGTGCCGATGAAATTTTAAATCCAAGAATGTTTAATATGAGTTGAATAACAAAAAATGAAAGGTTTATCTTCAACCGACTTGTTTTATCTATAGCGCCCATCTGGCGATTGCCACCAAAGACAGTAGTCAAAATAAGATTAACCTACATACATTAATAGAAAACCCTATTCATCTAAGCCTACAAATATAACTAGAAAAACAAAAAGAAGAAGCAAGCTGCGAGCATTCTTCAACTAAGAAAATAAAGAACAATCCTCACCAGCATCTCACTAACGAGACGCTCTGATATACTACATTACTATTAGAAATTGCCAATCTAAACCAACCTAAAAGGAAAGGACGGCTCAATTCATCTCCAAATAAACAAATTAATGCTTCTAAAATCTCCTTAAAAAAACGACAGAGACAAAGATTTATAGCTCCATCTTATTAGGCTGCACCTAGGCTACGTCCTAGCCGAGTTGAAACACCGCTACCATTCTTATTATGGCTGTCCTTCGAATACGAAGACGACTCAAGCTTCGCTCGATGAAAATGGAGATGAATTTATGGGTATGATTATAAAGGGTTAATGAAGGGATGAGTGTGTGAAGGGGATGATTGAATGAAAGAGATGAGAAAAAGAAAAAGATGAGTGGAGCTGGGCCTATCTCCACAGCTTAGCCTCACACATTACAGCGAATTAAAGCCACATCGGGGGTGGCAAGCAAGTCGCCGGATAGTGACGGTGCTCAGATTCGGATCAACTTCACGGCGACTGACATAGGCTGTAGACACTATGGTTCGAACCCACACGTTAAGCAGTAGGCCTGCAGCTTTCGCTAGCCTCGTGGATACAGTATTGCTTTTCTATCCTCGGGATGCCAGATTTGATGTGGGGGAAGATAGATGGTACATACGTCATCGCATATATAGCGATTTAAAACACCGCTATCATTCCCTTCCCGCCTTCGCAGCACAACGTACCACTCCTCTGTTTCGGAACCCAACTCATTGAGTACCCGTATCCTCTATGAGGGTACTCGTAACACCCCCGTATGCCCACTGGGGGGGGACTCATATCATATTTCTGACCCAGAACCAGGAAGGGTTCTATGATCGCTGGTTGGAGATAAAACCCAATATTACCCAACAGCTGCTCCCCCAAAGAGGACCGGCCTCTGATACCTTCGGGCTTGTCAGCGATTGTCATTCGTATATTTATGTAAATTTCATTATCCGGTCGGGGGATCTCGTCCGCCAAGCTAAGGTCGGAGGGCGCGACTTGCAAGGCGGTGGTAAGACCCTCAACCAAATTATTGAGCTTGTGAAGCTGACTCGGTTATTCGTCTACGGACAAGACTTGGGTTATTCGTCTACGGACGAGACTTGGGTTATTCGTCTATGGACGAGAATTAGATTATTCGTCTACGGACGAGACTTAGATTATTCATCTACGGACGAAATTTCGGTTAAGCCTGAGCTGACACGACATTTATGCACGAGTTTGAAACAGACGCCTGTAATCTTTCCTCTCCTTGCAGGCTTGTTTTTCCATGATTCTTTTGGACATGGACACGTATTCGTGGCCATATGAAAATATAATTTTAATATCGCATTTCTACATTACTGTATATCACAAAGATTGGCTTATCAGGGTAGCCTTTGTTTGGATCTACTTCAATGTTAGGCTACAACAGTTTCTATAACTCTATGACATTTTCGTCATCCTCTTCAAGTTGGGAACTCTCATGACTTTCCCCCATTGTGAGAGGTTTTAGTAACATTTTCATGGGTTTAATTCCTGTAAAGAGTGTTGCAATTGCCTTTTTGGTAGGCTTTCTTACTAGACCATCTGCGATTCGATTTCTAATCTACTTTACATTTCACACTCCAAGTAGAGAGGCGTTGCTGCTACTTTAGGCATATTTTGAAGGGCATTGGGTGACTATAACATACCTTATAATCCTGCAGTTATTAATATTAAATAAAATTGCCCGACTTTGTCGAGTGACTGATGATGGTCTGCCTTCCATTCTAGTTCTATTGTTCGGCAGCCTTCGATAAGGACACTCGCATTGCTTTTCTTCGTCCGTGACTTCCTGGTTGTCACAAAAATGGCTGTTAATTGGTTCTGCTCATACCTCTTATCTTATACTCTGTTTATATCGGTATTAATATACATATCTAGACCAATGGAGGCGCATTTTGGTGTTCAACAAGGTTAAATTATTGGTCTATCATTTTATTTCTATGATGATGACATGCAAATCTCTCTTTTTCCCCGAGCCTTATTGCTGAGACTCGGATATCTTTTATCCCCTTACGTCATCATTACTGAATGGCTCTCGGGCAATTTTTTGAAACTCACCAGGACAAAACTGAGGTATTTTACTGTTGGGTATTTATTCCTTTGGGTATGCCTCTCTCTGAAAATCTCGCTCCTTTCGCATCTCTGGTTCCCTTTTCTGTCGCTACTAAAAATCTGAAACGTCACCTTCGATAGACAGTACCTTCAAAATTCACGTTTCTAATTGTTGCAAATCTTATCTCTTTTTTTCAACATAATCTTAGCCGTATCCGCTTCCACTTTGGATGACATTAGTTTAGAGAGTGATTCGATTACTGCAACTTCCTTCTCGCTGGTTCTCACTCTTCGAGCCACTTTCAACGTGTTCCAAACTTTGGAGCTCGGGTTTTTCCTCCGACGGGGGCGTTTCTCTCGTGCACCCCTCCTCGCTCAGTGAACTGCACTGACTACCTATTAGATCCAGAATTATGCTCAAGGTCTTCCTTCCTACCTACATGATCTTAAACACTGCAGCCCCTTTCTACCCGTCTTCTTCAATGAACTTATATTCACCCTTGAGAGCACTACATTTAGGCTCTATCCTCCGATGGTGCATGGGCGATCGTGATATCTAAATTTTCGATTGTCCAATGTGCAATGATCTTGGGGCGGTACGCTCCTCCCCCCTCGGTGCCTGAAGACCCACCTCTCTAAGCCTTTGGTTAGATCGGTAGAGAGGCGTTCTGTGAACTCATGTGGCTTTAAAGAGCGCCATCCAAAACTGGAAGTTATATTGTAATGCAAGAGGTCAACAGACCTAAGTCGAGTGTTCTCAATTACTCTGACTTATGATCATCAAACCTTTCAATAATTCCTGGACTAACCATGGGAGGATCTTGACACTTATATCATTCGAAATAGAATGTAAAACAGCATGAGGGTTTCAAATTCCGTTAGAATCGGCCGAATACTTACGATGTTATTGCCAAATAATTCCCGGACTAACCTTGGGAGGACCTTACCAATTATATCATTCGAAAGAGAATGTAGAACAACTTAAGAGCTTCAAGTTTCGTTAGAACCGACCGAATAGTTAAGATGTTATTGACAAAAACCTCATTGAAAAGTAAAATGGTTACCATCCAACCCTACCGACGACCTACGGACCGACTGTGTCGGTCCGTAGGTCTCTTAGATTTCTTAGTCGCGTCCACGCGACTAAGAAATCTGTTAAGGCTTATCACCCATACCTTCATTACCCATCCATTTATCGCTTCTTTCGGCAGACACGTGACCTGACCCCTGCAATTACTCACATCGGACTTTTGACGAGTGGAACACTCATGCCATGTTCCCACACTCCCATTTCAGGGTTGGCATTTAAAAAAAAACACTCACTCCCCCAAAAAATAAACCCTTTAAAAAACCCAGCCTAAGTGGATTTGGTGGGTTTAAAAATAATATTTTACATATAAAAATTTAGTTTTATATCCTAATGATAAATAAGGTCTATATCATCATCATCATCATAACTCAAAATTTAAAAAACGGGATTGGGGGACAATAGTAAATACTTTTTTTTCTTAGTTTGGAAATGACTTGTCGAGTTTTGTCGATTTTTAAAATTGAGATAACAAGAGGAGGGGTTCGCCACTCCTCCTTACAGAAGGTGAAGTTCAGAAAATTTATTTTTATATATCTTCTTCTATAACTATATTTAGCAACGTGATATTTTGACCATGGCTGCTTTTTTTTAGATCTTAAATTTTAATCTTAGTAGCGAAGCCATTTCCTGGTATGTACATAAAATAAAAAATTGTAAAATCCATAAAGATCTTCCTAAAATATATATAAACCAGGCAATAGCTTCGCCACTCCCCCTACGGGGAGGGAGAGCTTGCGCTTCGCTAATAAGATTAAAATTTAAAATCTAAAAAAAAGCAGCCACGGTTAAATTTTTATAAATTTTCTGAACTTCACCAATTATAATAATTTTAAAAAGGAATTCTAACTAAATTTCCGCCTTTTCAAATTATCACGTTGATAAAATATAGAGTTATAGAAGAAGAAGATATATAAAAATAAATTTTCCGAACTTCATCCTTTGTAATTCTTTGGGCTTTAAAAAATTCACAAAATTTCGATACTTATATTTATTTCTGAACTTCACAATTTTGTTTTTTGATATTATAAAAGAATTATTAGAAATAACTTTGATAAAAAAACATAAGTCATAACCAAACTAAGATGAAATTATTATTCAAATACTCAAAAAAATCACCTTCTTAAATTATACAGTTAGTGATGATGATGAATTGAGAAGTGATGATGATGATAACATCAAACAGGGGTTTTCTTTTAATCTTGATCGAAAGTTCTTAGTCTCATTTGCTCGTGTTCTAGTTTTTGCTTTGATATAAAGGATAATGATATGACACATTAAATTTTAATCCGGCTAAACTTTTTAATTCTTATATTAAATAAACACTTTTCCTACATAATTATATAAAGGGTGAAAAAACTAAACATAAACTTACCTCAGTTAATACAAAAAGAACTCTTTCCTAACCTTTACTAAGAGACATCATTTAGCATTCTGTCTTGCTCTCCTTTTAAGTGTTTGTAGATTTTAAAAAGTCTCTCCTCTTTTTCACCCCCAATCTGTTTCTTATTCTATTCCATACAAGTCTTAAATGTATTTAAGAGTAGGTTGGATGAGTTTATGGGGAGGGAAGGTTGTGATGGTTTCTAAGTTTTGTATATATTAATATTGTTTGTGTATATCTATAGCTGCATGATTTAGTTCTTGACAAGCCTTGATTGGTGATACCCTTGTTTCTGGACGCAATCCTCTGGATGTAGTTTTCTTGGGAGTTTGGGTGCCTTAAAAAAGAGGTCGTTTGACTCGGATGACCTATGATGAGCCATTGTGGCTTTTGTCATCTGTTTTATTATATTGTGGGGGACTTTGATTTTGTCTTTCCCTCACGATGGTGCTTTTTGTGGGTGGGTTTTGACGGATGCGGATGACCTTTGATAGGCCCTTGTGGCTTTTGTCATCCGTGAAATTATGTTATGTTATGTTAAGTCCAACTGAGGAAAATAACCTCTCTATTGCAGGTGAACTAGCTAGACATGAATGTATGGACCCTAAAAATGAACAAAATCCATCTGGCAATTTCTTCCCACACGTTTTTTTTTATTCTGCTTCATATTCATTATATGCCATCACTTGTTTGAAGAAAGGCTGGATTTAACTGATTCATGTTGTGTGGGAAAACTTGACTATCCTTGAGCTTAAATTCATACAATCCAACTACATAATCAGGATGGATTTATTTTCGCCATTTCTCAGCTCATTCTTCAGCTTCCATCTCTAAATTTTCTCCTGGAATTTTAAATATAGCAAATTAAAACTGTCGCATTCAGGTATCGGCGACATTCTACGTTCAGTTTCAGAATGCAAAAATTACTTTTAGCAAGTAATTCTTCTGCAATACCAAATTAGCAGAATACAACTTCTTACTTAAGAAACGAGGATCAGTCATGTAAGCAAAGTAATGAACAGGCTTCATGGCTTTCTTGAACCTATAATTACAACTTTGATGATCCTGCTGCAAATCAGGATTATTCCTTAAAGATTCTCAGATGTGGACAGCATCTGCGAGCCTTGTTCCGTCAGCTTGGAGCTGGGTGAAAAACAAAAATAACACAAATTATGTACTGTACGTACTGGTACTGTATTGATTTTATTGATATTTAATTATATTATGATTATTGACAAACTGACAATGATGTTATAATATTTTCATTATTACGAATATCATACCTTGTCTAGAGCAGGTCCAAAGTGTTTTAGTTGGGGCAGGAGATGCTGAGCTTCCCGATATATGCCAAAATTGTCAATAATTTGGCCAATGTTTGTAGGAAAGCTCTGGTCTTTTTGCCCCCTTATTCCAAAGAAAACCCCAATAAAAGAACCCAAACCCCGTTTTTTTCCAACCCTGTGGACCCATTTCCCCTTAACTCGCCACTTTATTCACAGCCCTCTTTTAGAAACTTTCTAGCGATATATCCACAATGATTTTGACATTGATACTGCCGGTTGGGGCACAAAGGTTCCTAGTGTTATTCAACACCTCTAATACTCATCTCGAGTATCGTCCATAATACTCATGCACTCATCAGAATCATTCCACGAGCTTATCTTCTTCAATGACACAAACTGATCGCTAATTTATGGTAAATCGTTGGTCGTTGGTCTTCGTCACAAAAAAATACTAGCCAGTAGGCAAGCTAGTCTTATTCTAAAATCCCAATTACAAAAAATATCCATTAAAACTACAGGAATTTGCTAACACTGAATCTAATCTGTTGCTGATATAGCACCTAGCTAGACATAAACGTTTAATATTATTACACTTAACAGAATTCGAATAGCCAAAAAAATATAAATAATTACCATAAACCACCACCAGATATGAATCTTCGCCATCAGTCTCTGTCTAAACAATTCAATTCCTCCTACTTCAAGGTTTATTTATAACAAATCCCCCTTCAGTGACAGACTTCGCATTTACATCGGGAATCTGAACCAGCCCGACCCCCCTCTTCCGTCAAAATTCCTTCATAAAGCTACAAACTAATCCTCTTTCCTCTGAGAAGGGAAAATAGGAACATGAGAAGAATCGTCTTCGAAGCCTACAAAAATAAACTTTTGGGGAGAAAAGATTAACTTAGAAATTATCGGATAAGTATCAAAGAACTTCCAACATACCGAATGATCAATCATCCGTCTGCTAAACTCACCCCCGAGAGTCGTTTCGTCCCTTTACCTGTCAACAGAAAGCGACGGGCCCTAAGCTTACCCTAACTTACTAAACTCCAGTTTACGGGGACAGAGAAAAGCTCGTCTTTAACTCTCCAATGGGATCGTAAAAGATACACTAGGGACTAACCCTTTGGCTCATAAACGTTTATAGGGTTATTGTTATTATTATACTCTGTGAATGTGAACATATGGGTAAATTTTAAAAAAGCGAACAATAATTCTGGGAGAAAAGGGCACATGACGAAAACAAAGATGGATAAGAAAACGAATAGTATAGAAGGCTAAGCACCATACCAAGAAAATCATTATATACCACGGTTTTTCCAAGGATCGTCTTAATTCGTGTTACAGAAATGTTGACGTGATGGAGAAAATAGGAATCATCGATTTTATATAACCCTACCCCATAACTAATGGACCTTAGAACTAGACTATAAAATATAGTGTTCAATGCTTTAAGAGGCCTTAAATACACTTACCGGTGACTTTGCTAGAATCTCTGTAGCTGAGCGTTAAGGAAGACCATGAGCGCATCTTCTTCAGAAGCCTCCGAACGTAGACACGCGGCCTACGAGCGTAGTCCAAAGAGGAAAGCGGGCTTAACTTTGGGGGCGTCATTAATGGATTGATTTTTGCCTGATGAATTGTTTGAAGAGCCGAAATTCAGGTTTACAAGGACTCACAGATATTTATTTACACAAATGACCTCTCAGAAGACCGAGGATCGGTAACTCTAGTTCTAGTCTAGACGATAATGTCTTCACGGAAACTTGAGAAATTGATCCGATACGAAAGACCATCCCCTAGGAAAAACTACTACTACATACCAACCCGATTTTACAATTAGGAAGTGGAGTTTTGACTATTTTAATCAAATAAAAGTCACTACAAGATAAACGGGCCTTAATTCGGCCAATTCGTATCACCGAACATTCCACGAAAATGATTCCTCAACATCAGCCGAAAAATAACGAATAATTCGAAGAAATTGGATTCACTTTGTCTTCATAAAGTTCTCTCATAAAGGAAGAAGAAAGACTGCGGAAGTAACTTAGACTCTAAATCTGAAAACACTCCTAAAATAAGTAAAGAGGTTCTCATTTTTTAATTACTGTATTAATAAAGAAAACTAATAAAAATTATATAGTCACCATAATAAACTTGAGTTCAGTGTGTTCGGTTCTTTCTCTTGAATGTTTCAGATAAGTGTATGTGTAGTTCCGGGCACGAGATATTTTTTTCCTAATTAGTCCTTTCATAGCACCGGTACCTACATTTACCTGCCACCCTTACTTAAAGCGCTGAGCTCGAGTGTGACGTCGGAGATGATAAAACAACGATCTTTGTTTTTAAACGTGGCCATCACAAAGGAATTCGCCCGCCCTACCTACCTACCTCGCTAGCTAGTTGTGGGCGATTTTGGTTCTTGACACAAACCCACACATGAAATTGGGTATAACACACAATGGACCGAATTCACAGAATTCGCTCCATTTGTAAGTGATAATTTTCCCACCGTTATAAATAAGGGCCGATTGTGAGCAGGAAAAGGAATCTGCCGCCATGATCTCTTATGGACCAACTTCCGGAAATTCGGTTCTGATCACCGCTGGGTGTGGAAGAATCAACATGCTTAATTAAGCACGCAATCTTTTGTATTAAATCATTTGTATTTACGAAGCTAAAATTCGTATCCACTCATGCTGAACATACTGTTGTAGTAGACGTGCACACACACACACACATTATATATATATATATATATATATATATATATATATATATATATATATATATATATATATATATATATATATATATATATACTGCTGTACATATATAGTGCACAGAGACGCACACCTTTATAATATTACCCCCCTTCCCCCTCTACACACCTGAGACGTACTTCTGGCAACGTTTTTTACTCTAATACCCTGGGTAAAAATGTTTGACATTTTTTTACAAATGAGTGAGTTGTGTTGAAAGAGCGTCAAGGAGTAAATAAAGGCCCCTAAGCAGAGGACAGAGGGTAGGAAGGGGCTTGGGGGGGGCCGTTTGGAGAAGAGGCGCCGGTTCCTCTTTGAGGCGGGCAACCCTAAATTAGCGAGACGGCATGAACAAATGCCGTCGTCGCCAGACAAAACCCGAGGACGGAAAGAGACACAAAAACGAGAAAACTGAGGCGAACAACGATAGCACAAAGAGTCTGAGAAGAAGTTCGGGTAAAAAAATGGTGGTATTAGGGGATGTGAGAAGGTTTAATAACTACACAGACTGAATAGCCCAAAATTGGGGAGCTACGGGACTGGGAGATGGCGTAATGACCCGAACGTGGAGTCTTGGGATAACAAAGGTTGACCCGAAGCCCCTTCAGAGGTCACCCCACCCACTAAATAGGTATAGTACACATGAGCACATACATGTACGGGCACAAAGCCCAGAATTCCACGCATGATGTACAATTTGGAGTTAACTCTCGTTGTTCAATCTCTCCTCGGATTCCAGGAATCAACATTTTCCTCTTGAGTCTGGTCTCCTTCCCCCCTCTCCATCAGGTCTCAATTTCCTACTGCTTTGATTAGCTCCACATTCTCATGGTCATTACATGCAGTCAAGCAACCGCTGCTAAGGTGTAGCCATGGAAACCACTGTCAAGGTTTAATCAAAGCAATCGTGGTTGGTTGTAGCCAAGGTAACCAATGACAAAGTGTAGCCATGGAAACCTCTCTCAAGGTATAGCAATAGTAACCGAAACGGTGTCAATGTGTAGCAAAGGCAACTGCTATCAAGTTGTAACCATGGCAACCGTTGTTGGGTGTAACCAAAGCAACCGTTGTCGGGTGTAGCCCAGGCATCAAGGCATCCAATGTCAAAGTATAGCTATGGCTACCGTTGTCAGGTTCAGTCAAGCCACCTAGCGGAGTGCGTGTCATCCTGCCCGACGCCACCATCGATGGAGCTGGTAGGGGACTTCATTATTGAGGTTGGGCAGGTTCTAGAGTGTTGCGAGCCCTCGCGGTTCCGACTGCCCAACGTAGTCTCCTCTTTAAAATAGTCAGGTTTCATCAACTCCCCCTTTCTAGCGGCGATTCCCCGTTGGTATCAAACCACGAAGGCACCAATCAACCACGAGCTTCAAATTCCGAGATATAACCAACGAAGGAGTTGGTACAAGTGATAGAAAATAAGCAGAGGACCATTCATAGGAAGGAAAGAAATTACTAAAAAGGAAGCAGAATAGTGAAAATCAAGGAGAAAAAAGACTCGAATAACAAAAGCAAAGCACCAATAAACAAAAACGCTAATAATAAACACAATAACAAAGACTAATAAACCCACCGCCAATAATAAAGACCAATAACGAAGACACTAGTAACAAAGATATTAATAATATAAACCGCCAATAATAAAGACACTAGTAACAAAGCCACTAATGACAAAAAAACGTCAATAATAAAGACACCAACAACGAAGAAACTAGAAACAAAGCCACTAATAACAAAAAACCGCCAATAATAAAGACACCAACAACAAAGACACTAGAAACTAAGCCACTAATGACAAAAAAAATGCCAATAATAAAGACACCAACAACGAAGACACTAGAAACAAAGCCACTAATAACAAAAAAAACGCTAATAATAAAGACACAAACAACGAAGACACTAGAAACAAAGCCACTAATAACAAAAAAAACGCCAATAATAAAGACACCAACAACGAAGACACTAGAAACAAAGCCACTAATAACAGAAAAACCGCTAATAATAAAGACACAAACAACGAAGACACTAGAAACAAAGCCACTAATAACAAAAAAACGCCAATAATAAAGACACCAACAACAAAGCCACTAATAATAAATACACCAGTAGCAAAAACTTCGTCAAATTTAAATACTGAAAGTTCTTGCGTGGGCCGTATTATAAAACTTTGAGCGACAAGTTTTCACATGGAGGAGAGGGATTCATAACTACGAACCCCATGCGACTAGCTGGATGTTTGCGCGAAAGTCATAGTTCGATTTCTTAAACCAACGAGTGCATTTGTTGGTGGTCAAACCAAGAAAATGGTAAAATAAGGGGAAGTGAAATATCGTGAAATTTCATCGCCCGAGTACACTAAACATGACTATAGGGAGGGCACACGACTCTCCTGGAACAACTTGTGCTCCTAAAACAAGGTGGAGAAAGATGAAAAAAAGAAGTGAAAACAAGGATTATTGTACGAAAGCTTGCAACCCTAAATATTTGAACGACAAAGGTATATTTGAAACCTCACGAACAAGTTCGTAAAAAGAGTACAGATACTCGGAAGTACGGTCTAAAATTTCTTCATATAAATCTGTGCGAGGAAAGCAAATTGGAATGACAAACGTATAAAATCAAACCAAGGCCAAGAACTCCGAGAGAACAAAACTAGTTAGAAAATACGAACAATAAGTCATAAGCAGAATCTAAATATAATTAAATACTAAACTTGTTGAAACCCAAAAACGAAATGAAAAAAAACAATGATCAGTAAATAAATTACATTTGTTAAAATTATATTACTCAAATATTTACATCCATGAATAAAAATTGGGGGCTAGGTTAGGTTATACTGGTTGTGGATTTGTTAATTTCAAAATACTCATTTATAAGTCAAATAACTCCGTATTCTAAAAGTGATATACATGTATGCACATCAAATTTATTTACAGTTGCAGTGTGTATAGATCAGCGTTTCCCAACCGGGGGCCATAGCGCATTTGAAACGGACCACAGGAAAATGTTAAGATTTAGATGTACCACAGACTCTATGAAAGTGGTCACAGGAGTCAAACTATCGAAGTATAGATTAGTTAGGCCAATAATTTTAATTTATGCAGTTGAATTACATTTTCTTAAAAAAATATTAATACATATATTTTTCTTTTTTTAGTATTTTATAATAGAATTTGTCTGTAAACAAATATTTTTCCTCTAGTGACAATTTGGACCCGAACACACAAATAGTTGTTTTAATATCATATCTAAATATATATTATATATATATATATATATATATATATATATATATATATATATATATATATATATGCTTGAAATATCCCAAAGGAAAATAATACACAGAATAAGCCCAAGCGCTTTTGTGTTTACATCATCAGAGGCAGAAGATGATGTAAACACGAAAGCGCTTGGGCTTATTCTGTGTATTATTTTTATCTGGGATAATTCAAGCATTTTAGATTACGTGTTTTTTGGTGATTATTTTTGCATATATATATATATATATATATATATATATATATATATATATATATATATATATATATATATAAATAACGTTAATATGCATATTATCTACTGAAAATAATGCTAGGAAAAAAAACTAAACTAGCTTCTTTGTAGGTTTTAAAATGTATTGTTTACAAAAACAAAATACATCCTTTTGTTTATTCACTGCAAAAACGCGATAAGGAAATAGGCAAAATAAAGTCACCAGGAAACGGCTGTTCACAGTCACTCACAGGTATTCGATCGAGGAATACACGGGATAAAAGCTTATCGCGCACCCTCCCCCCAATCAAATACACACAAGCCGCACAATCTTTCCTCACTTCCGTTAACAACAGAGTTAAAGTGCGGTCTCTTTACGATGTCCGAGAGAGTCACTTTGCTCCCTATTTGTGAGTCACGTAATCCGTCGTTGACATGGGTGAGTCGGGTAACGACTCAAAAGGGGCTTCCTTCTGAGTCGCTTTAAGAGAAGGTGGAGGACTGATTGGGTAGACCCCAACGGAAATTCTAGCGGTTGACGCAGAAACAGGGCATAAAAAAACAGCGGTTCCGATAATTTAAATTTAACTAACTTTAGTTAGTAATCCAAGGAAGAAGCATTTTATATCAAATCGCCAGATAATAATAAACTGACCAAAATTATATAATATTGAGACTAAATGACCAAACCTCAGTAAAAAACATTCAATTCACAACCCTCCCTAAATTTACCTATTTTCCCCTCTTCCGATAAAAAGTCTCAACGAGATGACTCAATAAAAATAAATATAACAAATGGCGGAAAAAGAAAGGGAAGGCAATTTGCGATTGGAAAAATAACCACAGAAGGAATCGACTGTCTCATAGTGTTTCAATACCACCAAATCAAATGGAGGTACCAAGTACCTCCGAGGAAGCGTGCTGAAATATTAGGAGGACTTTGTTTATATATAAAATAATGACGCTTTTATTGCTCAGTAAATACACAATTGACGCAAGAAAATGTCAGTTACTCGTTGACTTCCTCCAGCCATCTGCTTATCGATGATGAACCCTCTCCCCTTTTAATTTCCCCACCCTGCCCTCATAAACCCTACGTAATGGAGCCCCAAGTTCGGGCGTCAAATCTCAGTGCTAATGCGAACATGGGATTTTAAAATGTGTTCTGTGCCAGAACAGAACAATAATTTTATTGTCATATTTATTAGTGTGTTTGGACAAAGTGTGCATAAACAGCCTAAATTAAAAACACTAGAAAATATTTACAACTAACAACCTAAGCTCTCAAAAACAGCAATAATTTTTAACCTAGCTTAACCTGACCTAACCTAAAAATTCAAATTATTTTTCTTAAGCTAAACAAATGATATTGCTTCCTTCAACAGGGTAAAGTAAAAAAAAAGCAAAAAAAGCGGAGAGTCTCTCGGTCTATTTAGTTTTGCATCGAGAGTATGACTTCTTTAAAAAGTAGTGATGATTTTGAAAAACCATAAAGTAAAAGAGAGAAATAAATTTGTACAGAAAAAAGTGGCGCTTTGGACACAGTGACATTACTCCCTTTTGTATTCAATAAACATTCATTTAACTCGTATTTGTCATCATTTTACACTTTTGACCGAATACCAAAGCTCCAGGGAATTAACCACCTACAGGAACAGGACGAGTGCCCGATTTTGGATTCGCCGAAAGAATGTTTTTTTTTATATTATTTTTTTGAAGTACTTCTTAAATAAACCTCCAATAATTTAAATATTAGAATAACCAGGCTTCGCTACTAACATTAAAATCTAAAATCTAAAAAAAAACAGCCATGGTTAAATTTTTATAAATTTTCTGAACTTCGCCAATTATAATAATTTTAAAAAGGAACTCTAAACTAAATTTCCCCCCTTTCAAAATATGACAAAATTTCGTTTTTTGATATTATAAAAGAATTATTAGAAATAACTGATTAAAAAAACATAAGTCATAACCAAACTAAAATGAAATTATTATTCAAATACTCTAAAAAATCCCCTTCCTAAATTATAGAGTTAGTGATGATGATATACACAACATCATATTTCATCAAATAATAATATATTAAATTGTCATAAGGAATTTCACTGTAGTGTGACATGACTAACTGTGGCAACCTATGTACTACAACATCCACTTTCCATCTTTCTTGTGTCATCACATTGATGAAGATAAAAAGAAATATAGACAAATAAATAAGGGCAACTGAAACTGCATTCAGACTCGCTTCTGTCATAAGTTACTCTCGACCAGGTGACATCAGCAATGACGTCATAGTATGAGCGGCGGTTTCTTCATGAATTTCTGACCTAGACTACCCATAACGATGAAAAGAAAATGCACAATCTTTTATCGTGACTTAATTTAACCTATTTTCACTTGGGGCGTTCAGAAGAAAAAGGATTTGAAATCTTTGGCTTACGTTTCTCCAATTTCGTAATAGTTTGCCCCCCTACCTCCCCCCCCCCCCAAAAAAAAACTGACAAAATTTGAATTTCTTCATACTCTACCAAATCGTGTCTACTGGTATACATAATATCTTGTGATCCTATTCAGCCGAATATTCCATTAATGAGGGTCAAGTAAAGAGCTTACACGAGTGTGCCTCAAGCAAGGACCGACTACCCCGGCAAACCCCTTTTAGGGGTAGACACCAATCTCTACACCTCACTACACCACTTGTGAACTGAGGGTGGCAAAAGGATAAACCCTCGGCCCTCAGATAGGTCTCAACTCAAGCTCCGATGATGTTCTTTGGGACCAAGTTGCTCCGACCAAGACCTATTGGAAGCAAACCTCTCGGCCCTTAGGTTGACCCGTTGGTGGCAACCAAGATCTATTGAAAGCAAACGTCTCGCCCATTTGGTGGACCCGGTGGTGGCAACCAAGATCTATTAGAAGCAAACATCTTGCCCATTTGGTGGAGCCGGTGGTGGTGACCAAGATCTATTGTAAGCAAACCTCTCGGCCCTTTAGTGGACCCTGTAGTGGCGACCAAGATCTATTGGAAGCAAACTTCTAGGCCCTTCGGTGGACCTGGTGGTGGCAACCAAGATCTATTGGAAGCAAACCTCTCGCCCATTTGGTGAACCCGGTGGTGGCGACCAAGATCTATTGGAAGCAAACCTCTCGGTCCTTAGGTTGACCCGTTGGTGGCAACCAAGATCTATTGAAAGCAAACGTCTCGCCCATTTGGTGGACCCGGTGGTAGCGACCAAGATCTATTAGGAGCAAACTTCTAGGCCCTTCGGTGGACCCAGTGGTGGCAACTAAGATCTATTGAAAGCAAACCTCTCGCCCATTTAGTGGACCCCGGGTTGGCGACCAAGATCTATTGGAAGCAAACTTCTAGGCCCTTCGGTGGACCCAGTGGTGTCAACCAAGATCTATTGGAAGCAAACATCTTGCCAATTTGGTGAACCCGGTGGTGGAGACCAAGATCTATTGGAAGCAAACCTCTCGGCCCTTTAGTGGCCCCGCTAGTGGCGACCAAGATCTATTGGAAGTAAACTTCTAGGCCCTTCGGTGGACCCGGTGGTGGTGACCAAGATTTATTGGAAGTAAACCTCTCACCCATTTAGTGGACCTGGTGGTGGCGACCAAGATCTATTAGAAGAAAACTTCTAAGTCCTTCGGTGGAACCGGTGGTGGCAACCAAGATCTATTGGAAGCAAACCTCTCGCCCATTTGGTGGACCCCGTGGTGGCGACCAAGATCTATTGGAAGCAAACCTCTCGGCCCTTTAGGGGATCCGGTGGTGGTGACCAAGATCTATTGGAAGCAAACGTCTATATCATTCGGTGGACCCGGTGGTGGCGACCAAGACCTATTGGAAGCAAACCTCTCGGCCCTTAGGTGGACCCGGCGGTGGTGACGAAAATCTATTGGGAGAAAACTTCTAGGCCCTTCGGTGGACCCGGTGGTGGCGACCAAGATCTATTGGACCCAAACCTCTCGCCCATTTGGTGGACCCGGTGGTGGTGACCAAGATCTATTGGAAGCAAACCTCTTGGCCCTTAGGTGGACCCGTTGGTGGCGACCAAGATCTATTGGAAGCAAACGTCTCGGCCCTTTAGTGGACCCGGTGGTGGCGACCAAGATCTATTAGAAGCAAACGTCTCGCCCATTTTTGTGGCCCCGGTGGTGGCGACCAAGACTTATTGGAAGCAAACCTCTTGGCCCTTAGGTGGACCCGGTGGTAGCGACCAAGACCTTTTGGAAGCAAACCTCTCGGCCCTTAGGTGTACCCGGTGGTGGCGAGCAAGATCTATTGGAAGCAAACCTCTCGGCCCTTAGGTGGACCCGGTGGTGGCGACCAAGATCTATTGGAAGCAAACTTCTTGCCCATTTATTGGACCCGAGGGTGGCGACGAAGATCTATTGGAAGAAAACTTCTAGGCCCTTCGGTGGACCCGGTGGTGGCGACCAAGATCTATTGGAAGCAAACCTCTCGCCCATTTGGTGGACCTGGTGGTGGCGACAAAGATCTATTGGAAGCAAACCTCTTGGCCCTTCAGTGGACCTGGTGGTGGCGACCAAGACCTATTGGAAGCAAACCTCTCGGCCCTTAGGTGGACCCGGTGGTGGCGACCAAGATCTATTGGAAGCAAACCTCTCACCCATTTGGTGGACACGGCGGTAACGACCAAGATCTATTGGAAGCAAATCTCTCGGCCCTTAGGTATACCCGGTGGTGGCGACCAAGTTCTATTGGAAGCAAACGTCTCGCCTATTTGATGGACCCAGTGGTGGCGACCAATATCTATTGGAAGCAAACTTCTAGGCCCTTCGGTGGACCCGGTGGTAAGAACCAAGATCTATTGGAAGCAAACCTCTCGTCTATTTGATGGACCCGGTGGTGGCGAATAAGACCTATTGGAAGCAAACCTCTCGCCCATTTGGTGGACCCGGTGGTGGTGACCAAGATCTATTGGAAGCAAACCTCTCGCCTATTTGGTGGATCCGGTGGTAGCGACCAAGAGCTATGGAAGCAAACGTCTAGGCCCTTCGGTGGACCCAGTGGTGGCGACCAAGATCTATTGGAAGCAAACCTCTCGCCCATTTGGTGGGCCCGGTGGTTGCGACCAAGATCTATTTGAAGCAAACCTCTCGGCCCTTCGGTTGACCGGGTGGTGGCGACCAAGGTTTTTGGAAGCAAACTTGTCGGCCCTTCGGTGGACCCGGTGATGGCGACCAAGATCCATTGGAAGCAAACCTCTCGCCCATTTGGTGACCCGGTGGTGGCGACCAAGATCTATTGAAAGCAAACTTCTAGGCCCTTCGGTGGACCCGGTCGTGGCGATCAAGATCTATTTGAAGCAAACCTCTCTCCCATTTGATGGACCCAGTGGTGGCGACCAAGAGCTATTGGAAGCAAACCTTTCGGCTATTCGGTAGACTCCGTGGTGGAAAACAAGATCTATTGAAAGCAAACCTCTCGGTCCTTTGGTGGGCCCAGGCTGGCGACCAAGATCTATTGGAAGCAAACCTCTCGTCCATTTGGTGGACCCGATGGTGGCGACTAAGATCTATTGGAAGCAAACCTCTAGGCCCTTCGGTGGAGCGGTGGTGGCAACCAAGATCTATTGGAAGCAAACCTCTCGCCCTTTTGGTGGACCCGGTGGTGGCGACCAAGATCTATTGGAAGAAAACCTCTCGGCCCTTCGGTGGCCCGTGGTGGAAGCAAATCTCTCGCCCATTTGCTGAACCCGGTGGTGGCGACAAAGATCTATTGGAAGCAAACCTCTTGGCCCTCCGGTGGACCCGGTGGTGGCGACCAAGACCTTTTGGAATCAAACCTCTCGGGCTTTCGGTGAACCCGGGGGTGGTGACCAAGATCTATTGGAACTAAACCTCCCGGCCCATTCGGTGGACCCGGTGGTGGCGACCAAGATCTTTTGGAAGCAAACCTCCCGGCCCATTCGGTGGACCCGGTGGTGGCGACCAAGACCTATTGGAATAAAACCTCTCGGGCCTTCGGTGGACCCGGTGGTGGCGGAACAAGATATAATGATTTCATTAATGATTTATGATTCTCTTATGGGAATTCGTTTTTCTTATTTCTCTTTTCCACTAGCTAAAATCAGCCCTTGTCTTATGACGATTGTTCCTTTCCCCGGATGAAGATCTACTTTGGTTTCAGTTAGAGAACAGTTTGGAGAGTTGCGGGCCATCCAGTTTCCTGTGTCCCTCTAGAATCATCTTTTAGCTAGTTAGGCTAAATTCCACCGATTTTCACTTCTCCTATTTTCACTATTCTTTATAAAGAGCCTTTAGGAATATGGAAAAAAATAGTTTCGGGTGGAAGGGATAAACAAGGCGCGTCGCGAAACCGCCGAAAAGGAGAAACAAATTTTGTGTGAAAATTAATTAAAAAATTAAGAAATATCAAAATAAACTTTGGATTTCTCTTAATACAGGATGCCCCCACCCCCTCAAAAAAAAGTCGCTCCAACTTACAATAGCGTTCATTTCTTAATTATTTGTCGAATTAAGAGATGAAGCCTAGTGAAATATGAGGCACGTTTTTGGTTTTGGGGGGGGGGGGGCACCCTGTAGTATAAAATGTTAAGGTATAGAAAATAGGAAAAAAACAACAACGATGGCATCGCTACCAGAAAGAAAAATAGGTAGCGCCATTTGTCTGTCGCCTCGTGGGAAAGATCCCGAAACTATAATGAAATACACATAAAAATGAGAATGACAAACACTGGTGAGCTGGTGGCTATCGTGTTTTTTATACGACGATCAGCGAACATGGGACTGATTCGTGCCCTCAGGGATTTGTAGATATGAGTCCCCCCCCCCCCCTAGAGGACACCAGTACTCCACTAGCATGGATTTGGATCATAGCAGAGGAGGGGTATCTTGCGTTGTGAAAACGAGAAGGTAATCGATAGCAGTGTTGCAATTGGCTATGTGTGTGGAACTACTTATTCCCGCGGAGATATCCGGGTATCCCCAATGGGCATCAACTCATGCCACCGGGGAAAGTTTTGTTTAGGCGCTCGCTCGGTTTGAACCCGTGCCTTGACTTCAGAAATCCAACGCCGTTTATACTAGACTAGCGGAACCTGCGCCCTCCCGCGGGGATCACATTATGGTCATTCCCCTGAGGCAACCAGGGATGTCGATGCCCGCGGACCTCTTTATCCCCCAGTGAACCTATGCTCCCCCCCATCATCCACACATACCGTTACGAGCTGCCCGCCCATTAGGCAGATACATTGATAATCACCTCCCCCCCGGGGGGTAGCCACTTACGCATATTAGCGCATATACCAAATTGCTACACCGCTACATTTCTTTTCCCGTCTTCATGGCACTGCATGCCCACTTTCTCCTCTGTTCCTGACCCCTGTCAATGTGTGTCCTTGTGTCTCTTATGGGGGCATTCATATCCACATGCCCCTGACAAATAACGAGTGCTTTCCCCTATCTAGGGTCAAGAAGGGTTCCCCCCATCGCTGGTTGATCTAAAAGAAATTACCACTCGGAGCCCAGCTCCCCCTCTCGCTCCCAAATAGAACCGGCCCATGATGGCTTTAAGGGAATATCATGTGTAGCATACTTTGCTGCGGCTCACATCTAGATGATTGTGATTATCATTCTGATCTTTATGTGCATTTCGTTACCCGGCCGGGGGATCGCATCCAAGATAAGATGGATGGATCGTGCAACTTAATATACTATTCTACTAAAATACATGGCGGAGGACGGTATGGGTAATCTTCCCACACACATACAACCAATCATTTAATTTTAAGTTCATTCAATGTATATAAGTATGTACTAGCATGAGTAAGGCTGGTGGAGGGTGATTGTGGGAGGGATGTGTTGGGAGAATTACAAGCGAAAAGACCAACAGTGTTGAGTTCTATGTCCTGTAGAGAAAACCCTGACAATGACCACACGGAAACAAGAAATTATTAAATTAATTTCGATATTTGAATTATTATTATCAATTCAGAATCTCTTAGGGAAATATTATTTAAGCTTACCTGATATAATTAATCCCAATGTATCGTTTGTATCTTTCTTCAACACGATTTTGGTCAACCCTTTAACATCATCTGAAAGAAAGATTTATCTTAGTGACCCAATTTAGATATCATAGAAAACGACAGAAATTAAACCATTTTCTTTTAAAAATTAAAAAACAAAAACAAATTGTATTAATATATTTTCATTTCATATATATCTTATCTGAGAATTTGGCATCTTCACAACTATTGTGAATATTTTATTGTGCATAAAAATTTAGAATCAACAGTCTTAAAGATTTATGAGATGGAGGTTTGATATAAAATTAAGGTGTAAAATATAAATGAGCTAAAAATGGCGCCCGGTTATATGGGCGACAAATTATCTCTTACGACTCGGCTTATTTAAAGTGGAAATGAAAAATAGGAAGCGATGGTTGAGGAAAGATAAATGAGAAAATGATAAAATCAAAGTAATGAATGGATGTCATGACAAGAGTGAAGTAGGCTGTGATAGCATATGAATAAGTCCACGGGAATGTAAACAAACATTTGGATAGTTGTAGTTTTAGCCAGAAAATTTCACTCGAGATTTGATATAATTTGGAAGTTTATACGAAAGAATTTCCACCTAGAGGCGTTAAAATACGTCATGAACGCTTTATTTATGGACACAGATACCCAGAAAGTATACACAATGCAGGTAATTCACCTTAACAAATATATTTACCATAGGAATTCATAGTGGGGATGAAAATTCGGAGTAATTATACAAATAAAGGAATATGCTAGATCCTTGATCATGATATTTTTTTAATCAAGAAAAGATCTTCTGTGGCGACTGCCAACAAGGGCATAGTCACCGAAAAACCATAACACAACCAGTTTTAAGTTCAATTAAACTCATTTAAAATATACCCCCAAAAACACAAAAACGCCCCCCCAACAAAAACAAGATACAAGAAAACAAACACCCCCAAAATAAAAAGAAAATTCAGGGGAAGAGGGAGGCTAGCCATCCCTAAGGTCTCGATAGTGTACCCAATACTCAGAAGTTTAAGTACTATGGAGGAACTCTGACACACACACATCCAGAAATACTATTATTCCACAATGGGGTATGTACAAGCCCATCCCGACTACAGGAGATAAGTGGTAGAGACCCCACTAGTACCGAAACAGGGAGAGGTAACCCGCGCGAAGATCCTCCAAACTTGCCCATTCTACAAGAATATACCGGGCAGTGTGAGATATCAAGTCGGTGTCACAGTAAGGCTCGTAGGAGCGCGCCATCAAATGCCGCTGCGTCCCGAGTGTGCGCCATTCGAATGTGGTAGAAAATAGATCCTCGAGAAAAATCGCGGCCAATAGCAGGCAACTTTAGATTACCTTCGACCCCTTCTCATCTTCTTTGTCCTGTAACGCAAAGGGATGACATGATTCCTAATATGTAGTTAGATTGGGGAAGTGTAAAACGCTGGAACGGTCACCCAGACCTTACAGTCTATTTGGCACCCTCATCAGGGCGCTTATTTCCTGAAATCTCCACGTCCTGGAACCCAGCAAAAGACAATCTCGACATTCAGCCGGCTTGCAGCATTCTTGGAGTTACGGATACTGTGGAAAAGGGAGCGCGGAGACTCTTATGCCTCAAAGGCATTCAGTACACGCTGTGAGTCTAAATAGAGCAAATCACAATCCATTTTCTAAACTGGACAGGGTGTTTAATCTCTTGTAACGAAGAATGTATTGCAACCCAACCAGCTCGGCCGTGAATGCAGAGGCAGCGCACGAAGAGTGCCACCGGCTTCAACCAATGTGGAGAAGGCGTTAAAGCCGAACCTTTATTCGGATTTGGGGACATCAGTGTACACTAGCATGGCTTCAGCATGACGCGCCGTGTACGCCGAGAAATTCGAAAGCAATATTCCCGGTGCTGTTGAAGCCTTGGGAGCAGAGGTGTAGTGACAAACGTTCAAAGGTTGTAACCTCCAAGTTGGCGTCATGTGTAAAACCAAATGCGCTGAACCTGCCCGAAAACTATATCAAGCTCTCAAAGAAGTTTCTTTGACCTAAATCCAAATGTCTTAGGTTATGATTGGCGTCTACGGGTGGCTTATGCACCGTCGACACTGGCCGGGATAAAATGGAGAATAAACAACACATAATGAATTATTTACGTCGTGAAGCTCTCTACAGGTATGAGGGGAAGGAGCCAGTCGCCTAACTAAGACGGGTGTGGGGGATCGAATTCACCTTCTGTAACTCACGTTTGGCAGAACCCACACAAATAATCGAACTTAGATCAAATAAATGAGAGGTATGAAAGCAGAGAAGTACATAGCTCCTGCAACACACTAAATTCTGAACGCCACCAAGCAAAAATGTCCATAGTGCGAGAAGAAGAGGCTATCAGGCTGCTTATATGCTGATCCTAGGTTAGGTACCGGTTAAAAACTAGACTAAGAGAGTCCGACTCTACCACATCCAAGAGAGTCCCATTTAGAAACAAGTCGGCCTGAAGCCGTGGATGGTTGCAGAAATTCACCATCTTACTCTTGCCCAAAGAAAATCAAAACCCTCATGCTATAGCTTAGCGAGAGATAGGGTCAGAGCCAGTTTGAGTCGGTGCTAAATGGTATGCATCTGGACCGCACAAAAATAGACCGAAAGGTCATCTAAGTAGAGTGTATCATACACAACCTTCGGCAGCAGCGAGGCGATGCCGTTAATGTTCAAGGCAAAAAGAGTGACACTAAAAATATTTCATTACAGGACGCCCTTTCCTATCTTATTACATTTGGAAGAACTCCCCCGCCCCCCCATCCCTTATGCAGAATCGATAATCTCGCAGAAAGTAGGGAGGGGTACCTCGCCATCATGTTGTGGATGGTCTCCTCAGAAAATGTTCGACATTTGGTAGTATAGGCTGTCGTGGTATAGGAAGGACCGAGTGAGGGCTGGAGTTCGTACGTATGGGTTGTTTACGTACGTCAAAACTCCGCGATTACGTTTTATCTCGAAGAGTTCTAAATATTTTGATTATTATTTATTATTATTATTATTATCTGATTATTACTTCTTTAATCTTTGAGGGTTCCTAGTACCTTGCTTAGCGTTTCGAGGATTGAATAAAAATTTGTTAAAATAACTAAAACTTCAATTAAAACAAAAAAACATGAACCAACGAAATTTGACACACTAAATACACAGAAATGAATTCAACGAATTTAAGTGAGGCTTTCTAAAATGACATACTTGAAATTATAGTGATGGTTGACCCACAGCTCACTTTAATAAAAAAAAATGCAAACGGACTTTACTGAAACGGATACCGGGGTTAATACCTTTATAGCTTCCTACTAGAATCGGATTTGAGTCTGACCTTGAACTCAATGGTTACGTCACCTCAGGAATGTTGTTGCCGGGATGACGCGTGACGCTTGTCCAGAAGTGTTCGTACTGGAGAAATAGCTTTAAAGCCGCAGAGGACTTTGGCGCGTGTGGCAGATGGGGAGTCACACGCCTTCGGTCGGAAATGATATCACCACGGGACAGTGAAAGAATGTTTCTTTCTTCTCTTCCGATTACTCTGGGGAATAATTCGCACTGGCTAGCGATGAGTCAATGCTTGAATCCTTTGACGCAGGGGAGTGATGGAGGGAGTTCACTCGTGGTTCTTCCTCAAGTTCGAGGACTATCTCTGTGCTTTGAGATACACCAGGATATGGGGGTTTCTCTGACGAGAGTAAGTTGAACTTGCTTCTTAAATCAAGTTAACTTAAAGTTCGGTGTGACCACCAGGAACTAACTCGAAGATGAGCTTCTTCTTAGTCCCTTCTCTTGGTAGCCCGATCTCTTGCCGTGGACTTCGTCGCCTTGCTGACTAACGTAATCTACCCGTTTTTCCAAAGATATTTGCTTTTTTACGTCGCTACCCCACTGGGTTAGGGGCAGGAGGGGGGTGCGTGGACATGCCGCATAAAGTCTCCTCCTCCAAAGGTTTTTCACAGGGTGTCGTATCGCTGGCCCGGAGAGACCTTCTAGCTTTAGTGCGACCTTCCTCTAATTTCGCCTATGCGGTGAAATTAAATATCAGCTTTTAGGGGAAATCTTGCTGTTTTAACCGATGTTAGGGTCTCGGAGCGGAGCTGATCTGATTAGCGCCTTATCTGGTCTGGGCAGGCCGTTCAGCTTTTTATCGGGACGAGGGGCGAGAAGAAAAGAGGTTAAGTAGGCGAGCTACGGCATCTACACTGCACGGACGCTGTGGTTAACGACCAGCGGCTTACTCGTGAGGGGGAGGGGGCATCTATTTCCTCACATAGGTCTTCTCCAGAGCAAAAAACACCGTGGTGAGGTACTGTCTACGAAGGAAGACCTCGCAGATATCATTTTCAACCAAATTAGACCATCAAACGTGAAGTGGAACTAGTGAATTCCACACTATGCAAAAAACAGGTTACTTCCGCTGTGAAATAATAAGCTAACCTAACAGCATGGAAGAGAAATTGGGCGAAAACTGGCCAGGGTAAATGATCTTTCACCGGGTTGCGAAAAGCAAGTACGTTAACTATTCGCCAGGTATCTGGAAAGACATCCTCAATCGATTTCCTTATTAAAAAGCCTAACAAAAAGTATCCGGGAATTTTTTTTCATTGTGTTAGCCCATCTGGCGACTGCTTACTTGGACATAAGTCGCCGTACATCGGGGATATGCCTGCCTTCCCCCGGCGCAGGAACATGCGACCTACAAAAATAAACAAAAAAGTCAAATAAAGTGGAGTAGGCCAGCCTCCTCCAAAACCTCGTCAAGTCCAGAAGGCGGTGTGCACGAACTCGTCCCGAGTATAATAAACAAGAGGTAGTGACCCCACTCGTCCCGGTACTGGGACAGGTAACGTGCGCGAAGATCCCTCAGACTGGGGAATTCAACAAGAGTGTGCCGAACAGACTGGATGATAATGCAGTCTTCAGAGCATGGCGCAGGTGATCGCTCAATCAAATGGCGCTGCGTCCCACGAGTGTGTACAATTCGGAGACGACAGAAAGCAATCTGAAGCCGTCGTGGCATTGGGGGTTAGGGCCATGGAAACAGTCAAGGCGCAATGACACGTAACTTTAGGTTCCCCTCGACCGTCTCCCATCTTCTTTGCCAAGCAGCCCGGAGAGCAAAACGCTGGTCTGGTCGCCCAGTCTTCGCAGACTCTTTGGCACCCTCATAGGCACGCTCATTCCCCGCAATTCCTATATATCCAAGAACCCAGTATAAGATAATCTCGACATCCGTCTGGCTCGCCAAAACCGTGGCGTCATAGATATCGCCAACCAAGGAATGCGGAGATTCCAATGGCCCAGAGAGCACTCAGGGCACTTTGTGAGTCGCTATGAATCACAATCTGGTCTCCGAACCATGCACGCCACGTTATCTCCCGTACCGAGCGGTGTATTGCAATCAGCTCGACCATGAAGACAGATGCGGCGCCTGCCAGAGCCCAACTGACTTCAAACAGAGGGGGATACGGCGTGGAAACCGACCCCTCTTGGGACTTGGAGCCATCCGTATATACTAGCAGTGTTCCAGCGTGACACGAAGTGTGCTCCAAAAGGGGCGAACGAAATACTCCCAGGGCTGTAGAGGCTTTGGGAGCAGAGGTGTGGCAACAAATAGTTGTTTTTTTTTTAAATTTTATAGAGCCCATCTGGCAAATGCCCACTTGGGCATAAGTCGCCGAAAAACACGACAGACTAGAACTAGGCTAATTTAAAATGAAAAAATATGAAAACATAACAATGATATAAATTGGGAAAACTTAACAATCAAAAAGCAATCTCCGGTAGCGGATGGAAGATCCCCTCACCCCGGTGCAAGAGAGTGCAACCTACAAACAAAACAATAACAAACAAAAACAAAAAAGAACCTTAAATAAAGGGGAGAAGCCCGGCCTCCCCCAAAAGTCAACAAGTCCACAAGACAATGTGCACGAATCCGTCCCGAGTACAAGGGACAGGCGGTAGCGACCCCGCCCATCCCGGTACCGGGACAGGTATCGTGCGAGAAGATCACCCAGACTGGGACATTCGGCAAGTATGCGCCGAACAGTCTAGGCGACACCGCAGTCGTCGGAATAGGGCGCAGGCGAGCGCTCCATCAAATAGCGATGCGTCACACGAGTGTGCCCGATTTGGAGACGACAGAACGCAACCTGAAGCCGCCGTGGTATTAGAGGATAGGTCCATAGGAACAGTCGCGGCGCAATGGCACGTACTTTAAGTTCCCTTCGACCGTCTCCCATCTTCTTTGCCAAGCAGTCCGAAGAGCTGCTCTTATTTCTGCCATGTAGCCGGTGTGAGGAAGAGCGAAACGCTGGTCCGGTCGCAGAGTCCTTGCCGACTCTTTGCCGCCCTCATCGGCGTGCTCATTCCCCGCAATTCCTACATATCCAGGAACCCAGCAGAAGATAATCTCGACATCTGCCCGGCTCGCCAAAACCGTGGCGTCACGGATATCGCGAACCAGGGGATGCGGAGATTCCAATGCCCCGAGAGCACTCAGGGTGCTTTGTGAGTCGCTATAGATCACAATCCGGTCTCCGAACCAGGCACGTCGCGTAATCTCCCGTACCGAGTGGTGTATTGCCACCAGCTCGACCGTGAAGACAGACGCAGCGCCTGGCAGAGCCCCGCTGACTTCAAACAGAGGGGATACGGCGTGGAAGCCGACCCCCTCTTCGGACTTGGAACCATCCGTATACACTAGCACGGTTCAAGCGTGACACGAGGTGTGCTCCAAAAAGGTCGAACGCAATACTCCAGGCTTTAGGAGCAGAGGCGTGGCGCCAAATAGCCAAGTGTGGTACCCTACAGGGTGGCTTCCTGGGCAGAACCAGGAACGTCACCGGCCCGAGAGCTATATCTAGCTCTCCAAGGAGTTTCCTGGCCCTAAATCCAAAGGGCTTAGGGTATGACTGGCGTCTCTCGAAGGAATAGGCACCATAGAGATCAGCTGCGGATGCAGTAAAAGCTTTTGGCGACTGAGGAAGGCGCCGTGCTCGCGCGTACAGTCAAGTGACGCACTGTACGCGGCGCAGAGCAAGTGGCATCTTCCCAGCATCAAACAACAGGCTGTCAATGGGAAAAGTGCGGAAGAAACTGGTTGCAAGGCGGAGACGGTGTGGTGGATTGAATCCACCTTTCGCAATAAACGCTCAGCTGCGGATGCATAAAACTCGCATCCGTACTCAAGCTTCGAACAACCAAAGGATCGATAAAAAAGTAGCACAGTAGCCCTATCAGCGCCCCAAGCGCTGAACGTCACGGAACGGAGAATATCCATGGCGCGGGTACAAGAGACCCTAAGGCTGCGAATATGAGCCTCCCAGGTGAGGCGTCGGTCGAATACAAGACCAAGGAAACGGTGCGACTCAACCACATCCAGGCGCACCACATTAAGAAACAAATCTATGTCGAGTTGGAGCCGTGGATGGCAGCAGAAGTGCACCACCTTAGTCTTGGCCAAGGAAAACCGAAACCTGTGCGCTTCGGCATAGCGAGAGACGCGGTTCAATGGAGTCGACGCTCCAGAGTTAGCATCTGGGCCGCGCCAAAAGAGATTGAAAGGTCGTCCACGTAGAGCGTAGCGAGAACATCTTCTGGTCGCACCGAGGTGATGCCGTTGATGCTCAGGGCAAAGAGTGTGACACTGAGGACACTTCCCTGCGGGACACCCTCTTCCTGCTCCTTTCGGCAGGAGAGAGCTACCCCCACCCGTACGCGGAATCGACGATCTCGCTAAATTCAGATATAAAGACTGAGAGGCGTCCCCTCGCCTCCATCGTGTGGAGAGTCTCCATGATACGGTATCGCCATGCGGTATCATAGGCCTTCCCCAAATCGAAAAACACCGTGGTGTAGTGCTGTCTCCGAAGGAAAGCCTCGCAGACGGCATTTTCCAGTCAGAGCAGAGCATCCGATGTGGAGTGGAACTTGCGGAAGCCGCACTGTGCATAAGACAGATAGTCTCCGGTGTCCAGGAAAAAGGCTAATCTAACATTTACCAATTTCTCCATCAACTTGCACACGCAAGAGGTTAGAGAGATTGGGCGGAAACCGGTCGGAGTAGAGTGATCTCTCCCCGGTTTGCGAAAGGCGAGCACAGTAGCGATTTGCCAGGAGTCTGGGAGAAGACCCTCCACCCAGATCCTGTTGAACAAATCTAACAGAAAGGCCATGCCTCACTCACCCAGGTGTCAAAGCATGGCGTACGGGACATCGTCCGGACCATGGTCGGTGTCCGCGCACGAAGCGAGGGCGGAACGCAACTTACTCACAGTAAACTTGTCGTTGAAGGGTTCTCCGCCTCTGGAGGTAAAGTCCAGCCGGCGGCCTTCCGCGACATGACGACGTGCATTGAATTCTGGCGAAGCAGCATCCTGGCTAGAGAATGCGGAAAAAGCGGTCGCTAAGGATTCCGCCACGGACGCGGGGTCCGAGATTGCGGTCCCATTCTCCTGGAGAATGGGAGGGGGGTCCTGCGAGAACTTGCCCCGAATTCTTTTGACTCGCTTCCACACCTCAGCTAAAGGGGTCTTCCCGTTAAGTGAAGACACGTATGCCCGCCAAGAAGAGCGGCGGGCGTGCTTCGAAATATACCGGAACCTAGCCCTAGCTCGACGAAATTCACCGACAGTGGAGTCGTTCGGGTGGCGCTAATAGCGCATGTACGCCTTAACGCTTGAAGGCTGCCTTACACTCGGCTGACCAGCACTGGAGAGGTCAGTGTGAAAAACAGCCAGACATTCTTGAAGTAGTAGTTAGGCTCACGGCGATGAGTCTGCCGGAGAAGAACTCAACAGCCTCACTCATCTACCGACTTAAACTCCTTGACTGAGACAGAGAAATCAGTCATTTCCTGAAATTCTGATCACCACAACCGCGCCAAATACTATCGGGATGGGCTCTCGGGTGGCATCGGCCCAGAAAAGGATATTTGAATGGGAAAGCGATCACTACCATGGAGGTTATCGACCACCCCTCACCCAAAATCAAGCTGTTCATCCGAAGAGCACATATATAGATATAGGCAGGAAAATGAAGCGGTTCTCGAACAGTGATGCGTAAACCCATCCACATTTAGGACACCCATCTACAGCTCGTCCATCAGGTTGGCGAGGACTCGAACATTGGGATTAATTAAGTTGGCTCCCCAGAGGATGTGTCTATCGTTAAGATCTCAGAGCAAGAGAAAGGGTCTCGACAACGGTGCCATGACGCGGCGGAAGTACCCTGCGTCGAAAGTGACTGACGGTGGAATGTACGCGGAAATAATAATATACCTCCTATCCAGGTGCAGCTGTACAGCTACTGCCTTAAAGGAGGTATCTAAAGCCAAGGGAAGAACGGAGTGCAGAGGACACGCGCCAAGTATGGTCTCCTATAAAAGATAGCTAATGAAGAACGGGAGGAGACGAGACTCCGCAGCTTCTCCCAGTTGGCCCGGAGTCCGCGGAAATTCCATTCAAGGAATTTGCCCTCCAGGCCTAGCTCGGAGGAGATGCGGGGGCCCTCTTCGAAGAGAAAACCCTCACGGAAATGGCCGTACATTTCCCGGAGTGCTGTCCTCCTATCAGGGTCAACTTTAGGAACCCCGGGGGTTTGCCTCACGACCATCTTCAGGGTTGTTACCTCCTGTGAGTCTAACGACTCGGTGGAGGCGCGCAGCCGTTTCGGTTTACGTGAAACGGTCACGTTGGGAGAACGGAGGGGTGCTCTGGTTTTAGCCGGAGCTGGGTCTGAACTCTTTGTGCCACCAGCTTTACCAGGGAAGAGCAAGGAGTTGGTAGAACCCACAGAAGGGTTCCGACCGTTCTATTAGGCCTGGAGGGACCAGGAGCAGAGTGTGTCTTTCTTAACATTAAGGCATAGGATGTGTTAGGGCGCGCCAGGACCAACTCCTTAACCTCACGAAATTAGAGCCGATCCGTGGCCTGAACGGCCAGGATTTCCTTCTCAAGGATATACACACTAAATTGCTTCGAAGAAGCGGGGTGCGACTTTTTGCAATTGGCACACTTGGCAACACACGATTTCGACTTATCGTAAGTGCCTTTGGAGCAACTTACACAGATTTCAGGTAACCCCGACTTTGCATGTCTACAGGAGCGATTAGTATGACCGAAGCAGTGACAGTAGTAGCGCCTCCGCGCCAGTCGCACGAATGCCTTCGCTCGCTAGCGATTCAAACGGGCACGTGCCGAATCAGGGAGCTTGTCACAGTCGAAGGTGACGAAAAGTATAGGGGTGGGTCTCGAGACTTCTCCCTGTTTTCTCATCACACCTTCGACCTTAATCGCCCCATGGTCGCCAGCTCCAAGGTAATGTCATCTATGGAGTAGTCCATGAGTTCCCTCGCATAAACTATTCCTTTCATGAAGTTCATAGTAGAGTGTGGCGTCACACTCACAGGCATGCCATAAAGTGTCTGAAGGGTACTAATCATGGCTACCTCGAGGCTCCACCTTATCTCTCGTCTACCCTCTCCCGTCGTCAAACTCCTAGGTCACTCGGGTCTAACCTCGCTCCCATCCTGAACACTTCTCGTTCTGTCCTCTGCTCAATGGGTGACCGTTCCTTCTCAATTTGTGCTCCTAGACTCTGGAATGCTCTTCCTGCCAAAGTCCGATCCTCTCCCTCCCTTGCTACTTTTAAACGTCTCCTGAAGACTCATCTCTTCAGAATTTCCTTCTCTTCCCTGGAAACTTTATGTACACTCGCTACACAACCTGCGCTCTGTAAGGGCTAACAGCCCTGAAGGGCGCATTATAAATACTTATTATTATTTTTATTATTATATTCGCCCAAAGGCTCCCGTCCGAGAAACTGGTCACCTTCGTCTCTCTACCAATCACACTAGCTAGAGCTCTCCTCTGATGGATCATAATGCCCTTAGCCAAAATGCTGCTATCGGTGGAGCGAATAACAAAGAAGTGTTTAAAGCCAGAAGGCTCGAAAACGCAAGGTAGCGTCGGAATGAGGAGCCCCGACGTAATCTTGGCTCCACTCTGCGAAGCTCTGGTCTTCGTCTGGGACTCCCCACCTGGAGAGTTATTCGCTTACCGAAACGGCAGCAGACCCGCCCGTCTCTGTGGCTCCCGCGGAGGAAGGGAGTCACAACTATTCTTAGTCTTTTTCTTGTTCTTTGTCTATTTAGGAGAAGATGGCGGGGAATGAACCCGCTCCTCTCCTTTGCCGGTATTAGCTTCCAGGCCAGATGGAGCGGCCTCAGCAAGATCTTTCTCTGAGGGCGCGAGCCGGGGAAGAAGATTCGTCCTCTACTTGTAGGGCTTCGGGAAGCCGAGCTGTCGACTAGGTCCTTGCACAGGGACGGACTTTGGTTCAGTGATTTGAACCGAGCCCAGGTTCGACCCCATGGAAGGTCCTACCATTTGAGGCTGGGTCACCTCAGGGACCAAGTGCATCTCAAGGGGGGCCTCCATGTGGCCATTCCCCACAAGATATCACGGATCCCATTCGAGGGTTGTTTTATCTTCTAATGCCGTCGAACCGGCATCCGTCGAGGAAGAGGGTGGGTGGGTACACTAACCCCCTGCAAACTTGTCGCGCACGCCTGCAGGACATTAATAAGCACGGGCCGACGGGCCCTGGCGTCGTTTGCTCCCTTAATGGGATTGCCCCTATCGAGCCGCCCCAACCGGGAGCGGTCAATTATGGGCCGCCTGCCTGCTTTCTTGGCAGATCCCTTGGAAAGTAAAAGGGGAAATGCCTTTGGAAAAAGTGACAGAAAAGGTGAGGTGGGAGTCCCCTGCACCCGTAGGCAAAGGACAGGAGTAAGCCTCCTCTCCGGTTGAAGAAATTTGGAGGGTTCTCTGAGAAAGCACAGGGAGGGGATCTCAATTCTTTTCAGTGGAGCTGCTCAAAGGCGGCTCCGGTGATGGTAAAGGGGAAGGTAAAAGGAGAGAAGAATTTTTTATGGATTCATCATAGGTCATGGTGACCTTGTGTAATTCACGAGATGCACACGCTCATCACCCTACGCAGTAGCCCTCTCTGCACGGGGTGAATATTTGGATAGCAGAACCAGCTGCTGTCATTTGAGGCCAGTCCTCCCGCCTAGTAACCTGGCAGCTCATCGGCATGGCGGCTCCACTTAAGGCACGACATAAAAAAATGATAGATAGAGAAAGGAGAAAGAAAGGGGATGTGAAGAAGATAAGTATGATGGTGAATCAGGTTGTTAAAATCCACCATCCCAAACCGGAGCTCAAGGGTGAGGGGGCGTTGTTCCCTTCCCCATCAGCCCTGATCTGGGATGCTTGGTTGAGAGGAAGCTGGTCGGTTTCTACCCTATGAAATTATAGGCTGACCAGAGAAAGTTGTGGAAAAAGTTGTATGGAAAGTCAGGATGCAGGGCAAGAAGACAGGGTGTCGGAAAGAAGGACAAGAGGCTAAGCTGTGGCCGGACGGGGCGGTGAGTCCCGTCAGCACGGCAGCTAGGAAGGCAAATCGCTGCGCCCCTTACGTGGGTATCCGCGGTTACCGCGCACGATGCGCGTAGCGCATATATATGTTACAAGGAAAGAAAGTACCCTAGGACATCTTACGGTCTTCTAAAAAGACGTCTAACGATCAGCAGATCACTAATGAATTAGACGATATGAAAAGCTCTCAGACATTCGATGAATGTATTCAGGCTCAAGGTGATGAGGAGGCCAGAGAAAAACTCAACGGCCTCATCAAACGAACTAAACTCTTAGAATGAGATAGAGAAATCAGTCATTTCCTCGAATGTGGGCCACTGTGCACAATCCAAGTACCACAGGGTGGATTCTCAGACTGCATTGGCCTAGCAGAGCATATTTGTATGGAAAAGTGATCACTTCTATGAAGGCCATCAAATACCTCCCACCCCAAATGAGGTTGGGATTCTCGGACAATGATAAGTGAATTCATCCACGTTTAGGAAACTGATCTCCAGCTCTTTGGTCTGGTCCTCTATGATCTGGCCTCTGGAACTATCATATAGTTCAAATCCCTTAGAAGAAGAAAGAGCTTCGGCAACCGTGACATGACGCGACAGAATATAAACAGCAAATACTCCGCGAGGGTGGGAAATGGCACGCAACGTGAGCTCCTGAAGACAAACAGCTAGAGGGTGGGGGGGCTGGGAGAGACGTCGGAAACTCCTCCAGTTACTCCGGAGTTCACGGGATTTCGATTGAAGAAAAATGCCTTCCATTCTAGCTCGAAGGAGACGCGGGGAGACTCTTTGACGTAAAGACTCTCGTGGGAATGGCAGAAAACTTTTTGGAGTCAGAACTCAGAGGTTTGGGGCCATAGAAAGTGGCGCTACCTTCTAGTGCGTACTGGTTGGAGGATTGGTTCGGCTTATAAACCTTCTTCTCCTGCATAGAAACTTTCGCTATGCAGGGCGACTTTGGCGTCTGGGGTTCTTTGTTCTTTAGAGGATCTCGAATTCCAAACCTTGCACAGGGCGAGAAAGCCAAAGCTCCCTTGTTGCTGCTATTTGGGGTGGGTGGGGGAAGTCTTAGGGGGCTTCGGAAATGGTCTCGATTACCTTCCTGGCGTTTGCCTCCTCTAAGTCTGATGACTTGGTGGAGGCGGGCACGCTCGCTTTGCCTTTTGTGAGGGGGTCTCGTGGGAGGGTTATCAATGGCGGCGCGCGAGTCAGTGGAGCCGCGAACTTTACTAGGGTATCACCCGGAAAAGGTAGAACCCGCATAAGGGGTCCAAATAGGTGCGGTGTCTACATTGTTTAGGACCTGGAGGGGCCATAAGCAGAATGTGTTTTCTTCTTCTGAGAAGCTTTGGAAGTCCTAGGTCGCACTGAGAGTGACAGAACCAATTCCTTCGCCTCTCAAAAAGAGATTCAGTCCGCAGCCAAAAAGGCCAGGAGCTCTTTCTAAAAATGATACAATTCACATTATTTTGAGGGATGAGGGTATGGCTCGCCGTATTTCATACACTTTGCCTTACACAATACAAATTTATCATTTAGAGACTTGAGAACAGTTTGTGCGAATTTCGCGTTGATCAAACTTGGCACGTCTGCAAGTACGTTTGGGTAGCCAAAGTGATGGAAGTTGTAGCACATCTACGGCAATAGCACGAGCTCAAAGTCATCGAGGCCTCACTTATCTGACTCATAGTTTTTGCTTGTTTAGACTTGCTATATTCACCCGAGGGCACCATAGGCTAAAGGAGCCATCCGTGGCCTGATCACATGTTGAGTCAGCAGGGTACCCGTCCATCTCCGGAAGCCGCCTGTAAGGAAATGAACCCCTAGTCTTTTTACCTCTTTTCTTTGTGTTTTTATGGGAGAGGAGGTCGGGGATCTTACACTCTTCTCCCCATGCCATGGAAGCGGCACCGAGGTGGGACGGGCCAGCCTAAGCCTGATCCTTCTCCGAGCTGGGGAAAGATCTGTCTGCCTTGGGGCCCTACCAGAGGGAAGAGGACGTTCATATCGCTTTAATTCTCGGGGCCCGTGTTATCCCGGTAGGATCTTGCCCAGTATCCGACTTACGCTCAGAACTGTCTCACATCGAGTCATTGTTCGCTTCCTGGGAAGACCAAGCTATCTAGGTGGTGCAAATCTGAAAGTTTATCTACCTGCCCCCACTCCATTTATAGAGGATCCCAACCGAGGACTCAATAGGCCGGCGGCCTACTGGTTCGGAACACGTATTCTGCGCCGGCTTTCCAACATCTATCAGGAAAAAGTAGGAGACAGGCACACCGTTCCTCAGCAAGGTAAGGAATATGGGTCAAGGAAGAGGAGGTGGTAAGGCCCTTGATCCTTTAATGGTGTTTGTCTGGTTCAAATACTCAAATGTGAAGCCGGAGTCCAAGTATCGCTGTTTCCGCGGATTTGGTTTTTACTCTTGGCTGGTCCGTGGGAAAGAGAAGGGGTTGGGGGTGGGCTTCCGCTGGTAAAGATATAGAGTTATTCGTGAACAACTCTAAGGAAGGATTTTAAAAGGGGAAACCCCCTCCATGGTAGAAAGGGGAAATAGGGAACCTTCCTCTCCACTTGAAGAGACTTGTAGGACTACCCGAAAAAGCATAACCGCCTCCTCTAAAGATATGAATTTGCCCGATGGAAGCTAAGAAGGTGATAAAGGGGTAGCCCTTTTACGAGTTTATGTTCGTAGGATTTTTTTTTTTTTAATTAAGGGTCTATCTGGCGATTGCCGACTGCCGACTTAGGCATAAGTCGCCGTAAACAAACAGCCTAGTTCTAGGCTACTTTAAAAAATTGAACAGGAAACAACAATAAAAAGAAATAACAATAACAATAACAAAGCAATAACAAAAACAAAAAAAACAACAACAACAATTGAACCTGGTTAAATGAAAGAAAGAAGGCCGGCCTCCCCCCAAAAGTCAACAAGTCCACCAGTCAAAGTGCACGCACTCGTCCCAAGTACAAGGGACAGGCAGGAGCGACCCAGCCCATCCCAGTACCGGGACAGGTGTCATGCGCGAAGATCACCCAGACTGGGACATTCGACAAGAATGTGCCGAACAGTCTGGGGGACGACGCAGTCGTTGCAATAGGGCGCATGCGAGCGCTCCATCAAATAGCAATGCGTCACACGAGTGTGCTCGATTCGGAGACGACAGAAAGCAACCTGAAGCCGCCGCGGCATTGGGGGATAGGTCCATGGGAACAGTCGTGGCGCAATGGCACGCAACTTTAAGTTCCCTTCGACCGTCTCACATCTTCTTTGCTAAGCAGTCCGAAGAGCTGCCCGTATTCCTGCCATGTAGTCAGTGTGAGGAAGAGCGAAACGCTGGTCCGGTCGCAGAGTCCTCGCGGACTCTTTTGCGCCCTCATCAGCACGCTCATCCCCGCAATTCCTACATGTCCAGGAACCCAGCAGAAGATAATCTCGACATCTGCCCGGCTCGCCAAAACCATGGCGTCACGGATTTCGCGAACCAGGGAATGCGGAGATTCCAATGCCCCGAGAGCACTCAGGGCGCTTTGTGAGTCGCTATAGAACACAATCCGGTCTCCGAACCGGGCACGTCGCGTAATCTCACGTACCGAGTGGTGTATTGCCACCAGCTCGGCCGTGAAGACAGACTCAGCGCCTGGTAGAGCCACGCTGACTTCAAACAGAGGGCATACGGCGTGGAAGCCGACCCCCTCTTGGGACTTGGAGCCATCCGTATACACTGGCACGGTACCAGCGTGACACGATGTGTGCTCCAAAAAGGTCGAACGCAATACTCCCGGCGCAGTACAAGCTTTGGGAGCAGAGGCGTGGCGACAAATAGCCAAATGTGGTACCCTCCGGGGTGGCGTCCTGGGCAGAAAACAGAGGGGCCACCGGCCCGAGAGCTATATCTAGCTCTCGAATGAGTTTCCTGGCCCTAAACCCAAAGGGCTTAGGGTATGACTGGCGTCTCTCGGCGGTATAGGCACCATCGAGATCAGCTGCGGATGCAGTGAGAGCTGTTGGCGACTGAGGGAGGCGCCGGGCTCGCGCGTACAGGCAAGTGATGCACTGCACGCGGCGCAAAGCGAGTGGCATCTCCCCAGCATCGACCAACAGGCTCTCAATGGGTGAAGTGCGGAAGGCACCGGTCGCAAGGCAACCGGTGTTGTGGATCGAATCCACCTTCCGCAATAAACGCTCGGCTGCGGATGCATAAAATTCGCATTCGAGCTTCGAGCGAACAAAGGATCAGCGCCCCAAGCGCTGAACGTCACGGAACGGAGAATATCCATGGCGCGGGTACAAGAGACCCTGAGGCTGCGAATATGAGCCTACCAGGTGAGGCGTCGGTCGAATACAAGACCAAGGAAACGGTGCGACTCAACCACATCCAGGCGCACCCCATTAAGAAACAAATCTGGGTCAGGGTAATGCCGTGGATGGCGGCAGAAGTGCGCAGCCTTAGTCTTGGCCAAAGAAAACCGAAACCTGTGCGCTTCGGCATAGCGAGAGACGCGGTTCAATGGAGTCGACGCTCCAGAGTTGGCATCTGGGCCGCGCCAAAAGAGATCAAAAGGTCGTCCACGTAGAGCGTAGCGAGAACATCTTCCGGCAGCACCGGGGTAATGCCGTTGATGCTCAGGGCAAAGAGTGTGACACTGAGGACACTTACCTGCAGGACACCCTTTTCCTGCTCCTTTAAGCCGGAGAGGGCTTCCCCCACCCATACGCGGAATCGACGATCTCGCAAAAATTCAGATATAAACATTGGGAGGCGTCCCCTCGCCCCCATCGTGTGGAGAGTCTGCATGATACCGTATCGCCATGCGGTATCATAGGCCTTCTCCAGATCAAAAAAACACCGTGGCGTAGTGCTGTCTACGAAGGAAAGCCTCGCCGACGGCATTTTCCAGTCGGAGCAGAGCATCCGACGTGGAGTGGAACTTACGGAAGCCGCACTGTGCAGAAAACAGATGGCCTCCGCTGTCCAGGAAAAAGGCTAATCTAACATTTTCCAATTTCTCCATCAACTTGCACACGCGAGAGGTTAGAGAGATTGGGCGAAAACCGGTTGGAGTAGAGTGATCTCTCCCCGGCTTGCGAAAGGCGAGCACAGTAGCGATTCGCCAGGAGTCTGGGAGAAGACCTTCCACCCAGATCCTGTTAAACAGATCTCACAAAAAGGCCATGCTTTGCTTACCCAGGTGTCGAAGCATGGCGTACGGGACAGCGTCCGGACCTCGAGGTGTGTCCGCGCAAAAAGCGGAACGCAACTCACTCACAGTAAACTTGTCGTTGAATGGTTTTCCGCCTCTGGAGGTAAAGTCCAGCCGGCGGCCTTCCGCGACATCAAGACGTGCATTGAATGCTGGCGGAGCAGCATCACGGCTAGAGAATGCGGAAAAAGTGGTGGCTAAGGATTCCGCCACGGACGTGGGGTCTGAGATTGCGGTCCCATTCTCCTGGAGAACGGGAGGGGGGTCCTGCGAGAACTTGCCCCGAATCCTTTTGACTCGCTTCCACACCTCAGCTAAAGGGGTCTTCCCGTTAAGTGAAGACACGTATGCCCACCAAGAAGAGCGGCGGGCGTGCTTCTAAATATACCGGAACCTAGCCCTAGCCCGACGAAATTCACCGACAGTGAAATCGTTCGGGCGGCGCTTATAGCGCATGTAGGCATAACGCTTCTGTTTGAGGGCCGTTTCACACTCGGCCGACCACCATGGGAGTCGTCAGCGTGCAAAACGGCCAGACGTCCTAGGAATAGTAGTCTGGTTCACGGCGATGAGGTTGCCGGAGAAGAACTCAACGGCCTCATCTACCGACCTAAACTCCTCGACTGAAATAGAGAATTCAGTCATTTCCTGAAATGCCGGCCACCGTGCCTGCGCCAAGCACCACCGAGGTGGTATCTCAGGTGGCAGTTGCCCTGAAAATGACATTTGAATGGGAAAGTGATCACTACCATGGAGGTCATCGACCACCTCCCAATCAAGATCAGGCTGTGCATCCGAAGAGCACAAAGATAGGTCGAGGCAAGAAAATGAAGCGGTTCTCGGACAGTGATGCAAGAGATAGGGCCTCAGCAACCGTGCCACGACGCGGCGGAAGTCCCCCGCGTCGAAGTCAGCTGACGGTGAAATGTACGCAGAAATCAGAGTATACCTCCTATCCAGGTGCAGCTGCACAGCCACTGCCTGAAAGGAGGTATCTAAAGAGAAAGGGAGAACGGAGACATCATGCCGGGTGTAAACCGCGCATCCCTTAACCCGACCATCCAGCGGTGGTGGGGTCGCAAGACCCTTATACCCCGGAAGGAGGGGCAGGGATCACGCGCCTAGCATGGTCTCCTGCAAAACGATAGCTAACGGGGAATGGGATGAGACAAGCCTCCGCAGCTCCTCCCAGTTGGCCCAGAGTCCACAGCAATTCCATTGAAGGAATATGCCCTCCAGACCTAGCTCGGAGGAGACGCGGGAGCCCTCCTCGAACTGAAGACCCTCACGGAAATTGACGTACGCTTCCCGGGGGCAGAACCCCGGGCGCTGTCGCCTTCGAGGACTTATTGGGGGAGGTTGGGCTCGCCATGCGAGTCTTTTCCTCCCTCCGCCTTGAAACTTTAGGTGGTCGTTGCGGCTTCGGAGGCGGGGGGGCCCTCTTTTCGAGGAACCATCGTTTCCGAGCCACTCGCTCCACCTCGGGACGTGGGCGAAGGGGCCGAATCTCCTTTGTTGCTGTCCTCATTTCGGGGAACAGCTTTAGGAACCCCGGAAGATGGCCTAGCGACCATCTTCAGGGGTGTTGCCTCCTGTGAGTCTAACGACTCGGTAGAGTCGCGTGGCCGTTTCGCCTTACGGGAAACGTTCACGCTGGGGGAAGAGGCGGGAGCCTTGGTTTTAGCCGGGGCAGGGTATGAACCCTTTTTGCCGCCAGCTTTACCAAGGGAGCGCCCGGGTTGGGTAGAGCCCGCAGAAGGGCGCTGAATGGGCGCGGAAACAACCGTGCTCGTTGGCCTACATGGGCCAGGAGCAGAGGGTGCCTTTCTAACTATTGAGGCATATGACGTGCCAGGCAGAGCTGGGCGCGCCAGGACCAAGTCCTTTGCCTCGCGGAATGAGAGTCGATCCTGGGCCTGAACGGCCAGGATTTCTTTCTCAAGGAGATATGCACCACATTGCTTCGAAGAAGCAGGGTGCGGCTCTCCGCAGTTGACACACTTGGCCACACACGATTTAGACTTATCGTATGCGACCTTGGAGCAATTTACACAGACTTCGGGTGACCCCGACTTTGCACGTCTACATGAGCGATTCGTATGGCCGAAGCGGTGACAGTAATAGCACCGCCGCGGCAGTGGCACGAATGCCTTGACGCGGTAGCGGTACCAACCGGCACGCACCGACTCAGGGAGCTTGTCACAGTCAAACGTGACGAAGAGTGTAGGGGTGGGTCTCGAGGCCCCTCCCTGTTTTCTCATCACACGTTTTACCTTGACCGCCCCATGGTGGGCCAGCTCTAGGGTGATGTCCTCAATGGAGTAGTCAACGAGTTCCCTCGCATAAACTTCTTCTTTCACGAAGTTTATGGTAGAGTGCGGCGTCACACTCACCGGGGTGCCATGAAGTGTCCGAAGAGCTCTTATCTTGGCCGCCTCGGCGGGATTCGCCGCATTCGCCAGAAGGCTCTCGTCCGAGAAACGGGTTACCTTCGGCTTTCTACCAATTGCACTAGCTAATCCTCTACTCTGATGGATCATGTTGACCTTGGACAACATGCTGCCATCAGTGGAGTGAATAACGAAGAAGCGTTTAAAGCCAGCGGGCTCGAAAATGCCAGGTAACCTCTGAATGAGGGGCCCCGATGTCATCGAGGCTCCGCCCTGTGCACCTTTGGTCTTTGTCATGGTCAGGAGCTCCGTACCCGGGGGGCAGAGGGGCTGGATGTGCCGATCTTGGCTTGGTTGCTGCCAAAGTGGCAGCAGACCCATCCGTCCCCGTAGCCCCCGCGGATGGAGAGGAGCCCCGAGTTTTCTTCATCTTTTTGGTCTTTTTCGTCCTTTTCTTTTTTGGAGAGGAGGGTGGGGAATGAACCCGCTTCTCAACCCCGCCGGTAAAAGCCGCCATACCAGATGGACCGGCCTCAGCCAGGTCCTTCTCCGAAATGGAGAAGGTCCTGGTGGTCGCAGAGGCATCATCCGGAGGAGATCCCTCCCCTCCTTGTACTGCCTGAGAATCCCCAGCCGTTTGAGGAGGACCTTGCATCGAGGCGGATTCGGGTTCGGTGCTTGGCACCGAGCCAGGATTCCCCCCCATGGAAAGCCCTTCCGTCTGAGGCTGGGTTTCCTCAAGGACCATGTCTATCTCAGGGGGGCCTCCAGTTGGCCATCCCCCCCAAGACATCGCAGGTCCTGTTGGCAGTATCGTCACTAGTCTTCTTTGGGGAGGCATGGGCCTTGATCCCGGCAAGGTTCAGTATTCTTGCCAGCAGGTCTTTTGAGGGAAGCGACCGAAGGGGCCTGGCTTCCCTCTCCCCCCCTAAGGGGGTTTGCCCTACCAAGCCGCTTCGATGTGGAGTGGCTGGCTAAGGGCTGCCTGCTGGCTTTCTTGGCAGTCCCCTTGGAAAGAACAGAGGGGACTGCCGCTGGGTAAAGGGAGGCGCCCGAAAGCATCTCCACAGAAGGGGGTGAGGGGGAGTCCCCTACACCCGTAAGCGAAGGAGAGGAGTAAGCCTCCTCTCCGGTTAGAGATATATGGAGGGTCCCCTGAGCAAGCACAGGATGAGGGAACTCCATTTTTTTGCTGGAGCTGCCCAAGGGCGGCTCCGTCGATGTTATAGGGAAAGTTGGGGGTTGGGTTTTTTTTAAACTCATCATTGGGCATGGTGACCCTCTTTTTGACACGGGATGCAACCGCGCATCACCTCTCGCAGTAGCCCGCACTGCGAGAGGTGCTTACAAGCCTGGCAGAGCCAGGCGCCGCCATTTAAGACCACCCCTCCCACCTGGTGGCCTGGCAGTCCATCGGCATGGCGGCTCCACCTTGAACACGGCGTAAAAAATATATAGATTGTGAAGAGAAGGAAAAGGTATGTGAGGAAGGTATGGGTGGGGATAAAGCAGGTTGTTAAAAACCAACCACCCCAGCCTGGAGCTCAGGGGTTAGGGAACATTGTTACCTTCCCCTCATCCCCAATCCGGGACGGTTGACTTAAGGAAAAGGTCAGCATCTACCCTGTGAAATTAGAGGCTGACCATTGAAAGTTGTGAGAGAGGTTGTATGAAAAGCGAGGAAACAAGTGTTTTGAAGGAAGGATAAGAGGCTAAGCTGGGGTCAGACGGGGTGCTGAGTCCCATCAGCACGGCGGCCAGGATGGAAAATCGCCGTGCATCTTACGGGGTATGTTCGTAGGAAGGGTACCATAAACCTCCCTTGCACTTATTTGTGGAGGAGGCTGCGCTTAGAGGTGACTTTCCTTCCTTCTTTGTACGCTTAATCTATATTCGTCCTCTTATAACTACGGATACTCCTTTATATAAAAAAATAGCTATGGGAAGTTGATACTATGGCCTCCCAATACTTTAGAAGATAAAGGGAAAATTCCCCATAGTCTCAGAAATGTCAGAATGCGATCATTTACACATACCCAGCTTGCGGAGAGCGGGCGTGAGCTAAGACGGGCCTTGTCAACCCGACCCGCCGTATTTTGTCCTAGCGCTTTAATCATAAATGATGGAGTGGGGTAGCTACCTTATATGTGCATGAAAGCAGTGAGGAGAGTCGGCAACATAGTATACTACACACCTAATTCCTCCCCTAGCCAGCTGGCTTTTGGCTTTCGCAGCAGATGGAACACACGGTGTATCCTCTCACTTGGCTAGGTTTTAGTAAGAAGCTGTATATGCGCCGAGCCGCCAGAATCTTTCTACGTACTAAGTGGAATGTGGAAAAGTGGTATACAAGGGTATGGGATAAAAAGCAATAGATAAGCGGATCCACTAAGGAGTAGATAGGCTGAACACCAATTAATTATTATCATCCCCCTGCACTGGGTCGGGTCGGGATGAGGTGCAATACGCCCAGTTACCATGTGTACTAGAGAGCTTAGAGACCCTCTTTATCATCTTTCTGGATGATTTGTTTTATCATTGGAAGTTTGGGGGGGGGGCATAGGATACCACTCTGGTCCAATGCATGTTGGTAGCTAGGAAATCGTTGGCGAAAGTCATCAATTTTGGATATTTTTGGCGGCCGCATCGTGAACTTTGGTAATGAAAATATAGAGGGTTTACTCCTATAGAACACTGGTACATGAAGTGAAATGGGGCCTGCACAGGCTTTTCCAGAACTGTCAAAGAGTTGAAGTCAATCCAGTGAGCCGGGCTTTCCCTAACCCCCTTACTCAAGCCGCGAGGACAGTCCATACCCCCGGATCCAAGGTATAACAGTTTACGTGAGATGTAGCATGAGAAACCATGTGACAGCTGACATTTGGATGATCGCGCTCTTTCACGGACCCAACGCCCATAGGTTGATATAGCTTTATTTGGGGGAGTTTTTATGTCCAAGAGAGTGGTGCAATCCTACGTTTCACGAGCTTCTAGTCACAAACTTTCTAACGAAAATTATATCTTTGGTTTTCACTCTTTTTGTTTCAATAGCAACAAAGATTTGATCTGGTATGTGTATGTTTTGTTCCTTATTCTAGACTTTACTATAATAGGTAATTTTGTCTTATGTCACAATCTATATTTTTTGAAGTCAAATTTGGTTCTTGTTTAGGAACTCGTAATGTCCCTGTCGTGGTATAGTTCTATATACCATGTATACATCTATTATATTTGAAATTAGAGTGTGCGGAGGTTTCCTTTTAATAAATTTGGGTAGGCCGAGGTCCGGTTACGAGGTCAGATCCTCGTAAGGGAGGTCTCGTCCAATAGATGCTACTTTAAATCTTTATATTGGCTGAGAGTTCAAAGTCTCACTTAGTTACAGGCTGTTACACGGCTATGATAAGCTCAAGGGTCGGAAAGTAAAGGAGTCGGCAAAAAGAGCCTTTAATAAATATTAATAATTTAAGTTAAATGGTACAACAATAAACAGACATATAATAAGACAAAGAGTTACAGTGGTCAACGGGCTAGTACGAAAACTAGGTATTTAAAATGCAATGAAATTGGGTAGGCTGAATAGAATTAAAATTTGAGGTTTACACGGGGACATGGTAAGCACACAAATGATAATGGGGAACGGTAGACGGCAATTATAAATTTGGGGAAGCTAAAATATTCGTTACAATACCTTGTACAAAAATGGAGGGGTTGGGGGAGACGTTGGTCGTGTCCGGCGAAGCGGTGGGATGATGGCTGGGTCACTTCGACGGGATCCAGGGACAACTTGCTTGTATTTGAAGTATTCTTTTGAGATGACGGGGGGGATGGGGGAGCAGAAGCTTCGAGAAGGGAGGCTGTGAATTCTTCCGGTGTAAATTCATCTGAAGAAAACGGAGGGTGAGTTTCTCTGAGACGTCAAACGGGTTGTTTGGTCGACTATGCATAATCAATGGGATATTACGCTAAGATTAATTTTCACTGAAGCCTTTTGGGATAAGACTTGGTTCTTGTCTGAGATGGCGTCGTTGCGCGGAGTCAGACGGGTATTCTTACGGGAATAAGAGTTCTTAACTAGTTCTAGGGTGGTTATTTGTTTTATCCAAGGAGGGATACTCGGTTTTATCCATGAACGTTTCCTTGCCTTCGGCGTATGACAACCCGAATCGAGGAGGAGTAAGATCGTCTGCTTTAGTGAGCTTCTCTCGCACCAATCCCTATTGATTCCTCCTCACACGGGTACATATGGACGCCTGCTAGTGAGGGAGCTTACCCCGTAGAAGCCCGGGGAGGAAGAATAACGCCCGTCGTTTGAGTAATGGCGAACTCGGCCCGGGTGGCGTTTGTCTCAACCGCTTCCAGCGTGGCCGGAAGATGGGGATGGGAGACTTTTTGTATTGTTTAAATACTAAGATTGATAAGGACTGCATTCCATGAGCCCGCTCTTATACTTTCTCACGCTTTTGAGCTTCGAAAATTGCTTGTAAACGACAACAAGATCCACACGTGGAGGTAATGCTTAAAAGCGACATTATTTCTGCCATCACGAGCTTGTTCCCTCAAAGTCCCGTTTGATCGGCGACGAGGTTTCATAGGCTACGGCTTAGTCAAGCGGAACACCGCTACCTTGCTTAATTGCTTAAGGTGGTCCGTTGGCTCGACGACGACCTCTCCCATTTCTTCTCACGTGTGCTGTAAGGTGGCTCAGCAATCCTGCCCTGGTCCGGAAAGCCTTCTGGCAGACACCACAGTTATGTGGTGTGTCCTCATTGTTGAAACAGGGTTGTTGCTGTCGGTGCCTCTCTGTACGACGAACTCGATTTCTCCTGTCACGTCTTGCACTTTCCAGTTCCTGGAAACATTGTTTAACAGTTTGTCGCCAAGTTGCCTTGTCTTCAGCTAGTTCTTCCAGTTGAGGATGGTCAATATTGCAAGATTTAAGGGTGTGTTTTAGGAGATCCTTGTACCGCTTTTTATGTCCACCTGTTAGTTTGGTGCCTTGCTCGAGTTCTCAAAATAATAATCTCATTGGGAGACGGTTATCTGGCATTCTGATCACATGCGCCTCCCACCTGAGTGATCTTTTTGCGATGTGCGCTTCTATACAGATGCAGTTTGTTCTTTGTAGGATCTCATTGTGGATGATTTTATCCCTCGATGTAATTCTTAATATTTTCTAGAGGCTACGTATGTGGAAAGCCTCCAGTGCTCCTATGTGCCGCCTATAAGGTGTCCAGGCTTCACTTCCGTATAGCAATGCACTGAAGAAACGCATACTGCAACGTAAACTGCAATTTTTGTGTGTAACTTAAGATTTTGGTTAAGGAAGACCATTTCTTTTAGCCACCCAAAAGCTGATGAAGCTAACTGGATGCGGCTTGTTATTTCTCTGTCCAGTATTCCATTTTTTGATAAAATGCTCCCAAGATATGTAAAGTGCTCTGACTCGACAAGATGATCGTTGCCGATGGTTATAGGCTGGGGGGCTTCTGGTTCCCTTAAATGTGTCAGGACTTTAGTTTTCCTAACGTTTATTTTCAGTATAGCTCATCTGTAGGCCTCGCTGAGATTTAAGAGTTAGGTTTGCAGGTGTCTTGGATGGTGAGCGACCATGGCAGCATCATCTGCAACTGCAATTCATGAATTGGTTTTAGCTCTGTCTTAGTTCTTGCAGCAAACCTACGTATATTGAACAGCCCGTTACGAACCTATACTTAATTGTGATTCCATTTTCCAGGGGGGGGGGAGTAATTATATTAGTGGTAAGTAATAGCAAAAAGGTATATATTGAACAAAACAGGTGCAAGAACACAGCCCTGTTTCACTCCGACGTACACATGAAAATAGTCCGAATAATCGCCGTCTGATAGCACTCGAACTTGCGTGTTTTCGTGAAATTGGCGGATGATCTCTGTAAATGTTGGTGGGCATCCAAGTCTGCTGAGTATGCTGAACAATAGGTCCCGGTTTATTGTGTCGAAAGCTTTAGTTAGGTCGACGAAAGAGGCACTGGGGGATTACCGTTGCTCAAGGCATTTTTCGATAAGTTGAAGGCAAACGAAGATCATGTCGATCGTACTCCTATCTGCTCGAAAGCCAGATATGTTGACTGAAACCACATTGGGTATGATTAATCGGCGGAAAAAGTCTCAATTAGTATCGAATTTATTTTGGTGCTTCTCTTGGAGTGATTATTGGTATGGACCTCACGTTAAATAATAGATCTCCAGGTACGGACCAGACGGTAAAAATCTGCGGCAAAAATTATAATATAACAACAGCGATTTTATTATGTTGAATCAGTCCGTATCCAAGCACAGAAATAGGAGTGACATCACCTTGACCCGTTGGTCTTTATCCGATCTGAGTTTTTATAATCTTTAATCACGCAACGCGATTTTGTTCCACGGTGGTCGCAGAAAATTAATGTCTCGTCGCTTAAATGCGAAATAATAGTTTTTAATAGCTTCCCATCAAATCTGTTTTCTTTGAACGTCCCACACACACAAGAAGTAGAATTTCAAAATAGATCGGTTAAAATAGCAATGAATGTCTCTTTGAATATAATAACTACATACATTCACAGTTATTCTAATGAAATAAAAAAAAATCTTGGTTAATTTTGTGTAATTTATTTCTTTTTGCGAGGACACATTATTTATCGATGGCAGAAAATGAAACATGCTCTGTTGAGGGCTACACTGACAAATGTATGTACAGTTAACTAACACTTCATGTTAATCGTTACTTCTTAAGCTTTCTCTATTCTCTATTCACTTTTATTTTAATTTCACTGAGTTCATCTAAACAGGTTTTCTATAAAATAACTGCATATTTTTCTAAAAAAAAATTCTCCCCCAAATAACATAGGGAAAAAAAGGTTCTACAATAGGGTATACGAAGCATCTTGATTATATATATATATATATATATATATATATATATATATATATATATATATATATATATATATATATATATACAGGGTTGTACAAAATAATGGAAACATTAATTAAATTACTGACTTTGAGTCCCCTCCTCCTTAGCAGTAAAATAGATTCAATACGCCGACCAATCGATTCATACAGTTTTGTGCTGTATCTATACGAATTTAACTGGTTTCGGGTGAAACCTGCTCTAGCTCCTTCGTAGACGCTTTTTAGAGGGAATATATCCCCTCGTTTTTGCTCCAATTTACACACAAAAAAAAAACTTGATTATGGAAAGACCTGGGAATTATGGAGATCAATATGTGTTCAACGTCATTATCAGGCATTTTAAACCAGTTTTAAAACCTTTTTTGGTGTCAATGGGTGCATTAGTTAATGTTTCCATTATTTTGTCCAACCCATATATATATATATATATATATATATATATATATATATATATATATATATATATATATATATATATATATATATATGCAATCAATGTCCCGCAGGAAAAATGAAAAATGAAAAAGGTGCTTCCAAGTACTTTCGAACTTTATTCAGTTCATCCTAAACGATAAGTACAAGAGAAAATAATATAATAAGGGTATACATATATAAGCTAGTAAAAGATAAAGGACCGCCTCTAAGACAAGAAATCACCAATGAGGAAGTAGGAGAGGGATGGGTAAATTCACATTAAGATTTAGCTCTAACAAAGGTAGCAAGGTCAAACCGAGAGGAAAGAAAGAGGCAAGAACAGAGCCAAAACGGTTAAAACGATTAACGGATAAAGCGATAGTCTAAAGAGGGAGATTAGGAGAGACGAGAGAAGTAAGAAGATACGTAGGGGAGAGGAGCAAGGAGAGAGGAAGATAAATAAAATGATGTTAATACAAAATCAATGCAATAATTAAATTTGCAAATCAAGTGCCCATAAAAATGTAAATTGCTCCCCTCAAAAAATTAGGAACATAGGTCAAACTAATTTCTTTAAGAATGAGTTCATTGCATTCGATTCCTTGCCAAGAAACCAAGCTAATGTATGACGCTGATGTGTCTTATAAACAACGCGATCCCATTAGTAGAGCAGATGATCAAGAGGCGTCTGAAGACGGCAGGATCGAGAAAACAGACAACCTCTCACTCTCAAAGAGGGTCCCCAACGTCATCGACACTCGATTCCCCTCGCCACTCTGTTATTGCCGATGGTCTTACTCCCGCTACAAGAGGAACCGAGGCCGAATTGACAGGGGACACGTCCACCCCCCCCCCCTGGATGGAATTAGACCCTTAGTTATTTTCTCTTTTTTTTATTCTTTTTCTTTGGGAGAGAGGGAGGAGTGAGTATAACCCCCCCATCCTCCGAAGGAGCTCCGAGGATAGATGGGCCAGACTCCGCTTAGTCCTTCACCTAAATGACGAAGGACCAGGCTGTCTGCGGATTCTTACAGGAAGAAGGTTGCCCCCTCTTGGCCCTGTCTACCCTTGGGAGGACATTGTTCGATAGTTATTATTAGCCCGAGGATGGTACCCACGGAGTCACTATTCAAACCCGGGTAAGACCCTGCGGCATGGGGTGAGGGTACCCTAGGGTCCGCGTTTGCCTCAAGAGGCGCTCCTTTCGGCCATCTCCACAATGGTGTCAAGCGATCTGGCACGCCGGCGCCAAGAAAGTCATTATTTGCAGGTTAAAAGTCGGGGCAGGGACCAAAAGGGTCCGCTACCCATAGTTCTCCTCAACTAAATTCGAAAGGTCCCTGGAAGTGATCGATTCTGCCACAATGGTTATCTTAGCTGGCCCCTGAGGAAACAAAGAAGGCACCCCCGGAATCTTGGGCAAATAGCCGCCAGAGGGCGACGCTGGAGGAGGATATACGGGAGAAACTCCCTCCCCCCCCCGTAGGAGAAAAGAAACCGTTTCTCAGCTAGAAAATAGAAAAAGTTTGGAGGGGTCCATGAGAAAGCACAGAAGGAGCCGTCTCCACTTGAGAGGTAGAGCAGCCCGAGGACAGCTCTGAAGATAACCAACGAAAAGCCACCCTTGCTAGGTAGTTGTAGTGGGGAGGGGAACCCTCCCGCCAGTTGAAGTAGTGCCTAGAGTTATCTCGCCCTTCCCGGCACCTAAGGGGGGAGGGATCAAAGCCGTGCTGAGCGCTTTACTAAAATTACATCTGTTATCATCATCGTATACTAGTAGTTTATGAATGAAAAGGACGCATGGAAGAACACACTACGACCTTCCAATGAGAGGATATTTAGGGAAAGTTCCCATTAGATTATAAACATCGGGAATACGATAATTTACACATACTCGGCATGTGGACATGAGCTAGACAGGTCTTGCCCCACCCCCCCCGCACTCGGCTACCTTGTCCTTGCACTTTAACTCATAAAAGATGCCACCGGCATAGACACATATGTGCACCGAAAGCAGTGAGGAGAGTCGGCGACCCCCCTGCAACAGGTAGGGACCTCATGGTGTATCCTACTACTCAATCAGGTTCAGGTAAGAGGCCGAAAGTGCATTAAGCCAACAGAATATTTCTGGATAATAAGAGGAAATGTTGGAACGAGGTAAAATAGGGTATGCAATAAAGAAGAAGAAGGATAAGCAAGTACATTAAGAAGTAGGGAGGGTGATCACCTATTATTATCATAACCCGGCACTGAAACCGAGAGAGTGTTGCCTATCCTCCATATTTCAGGTACAACAGGGGCGTTATTCCTACCAACATAATCCACCTCTTTGCGCATCAGAAGTCAGTAAGGAGAGATATAAAAGGAAAGTAGTGAATGCAGACAGGATCGAAAAGTAGGAGAAGTAAAGTAAAGCCGCAGATCCCGTAAAGAGTGGGGCAGGGAGGGTGCTCAAATGCAGGCACTGTGGCAAGGAAGCCATGCAAATGGATCCTTAACTACAAACTCCCAGGCATACAGGACGTGTCGCTCTTTCAATTTCTAGGTTAGGCAGTCTACACAGAGTAACTCCTGGGCGTTAAATCATAACAACACAGTTGCTATACCCACTATGCTAAAAATAGTAGTGATAGGCACTAAACAACCAAAAATAAGAAACATTCAAATAATTAAAGTATCAAACGCAAAGTTTAATAAAGCTTGGTCCAAGAATATGGCTGAGACAAAGGGAATAACTCAACTGCTCGACACGAAACTTAACTTAAGCAGGATATTCAAGGTGCAGCAAACTTTTTTAAATCACCAGAAACCAATTTTTAAGAAAGTAAGGTCAGCTCCGACCAACGAAACTACCACCTCTCTTCATTTTATACCGACTCAAGCACGAATCTACACATTTTTTGTCCACGTCAAATTAGCCCTTTGAAGCGAAGAGGGATGATGTGTTGTAGCATTTTATCTGGTCGAGAGAGTTCAGCCGTAGATCAAAGGCACCAAGAAAGACCTCTTAAACATATCTTCATAAAAGGTTGTCATACACAATATTATCCATTTGCTCCTCACTCAGCCCTTTGTCTTTCAAACATTCACAAAACCAACCCGCGAATTATGCGGTCTTGCGACCCTTCGCTCACACTGACACTTATCAATGGCGGCTCGTGTATAAGCACGAGCCGATATTATCGATAACATTATATAATCCTTAAGCTTAATGTCAGTAGCCATACCCTATTTTATGAAGAAAATACAAAACCCTTGTATAGATATGTGCGCTTCACAGTTCCAGCGACGCGGTGTTTGGCTGTTATGCGCATGCTCACATGTCCGAGATAGGAAGCTGCACGCCTAGGAGAGAGAGTACTGTGGCTCACGCAGTGCCGACTATGGTGTGCTGGTGGAAGGTAGTGTTTCTTTTTTACTCCGCGTGTGTTATGCTTAAAAACGTGTTCATATTCTTGAATGTGATAAAGTGTAGAATTTAATTCATATTTTTTTCGATTGTTTTATTAATTAATTGAGCTGATTAAATTTATCTTGGAAAATAATCTAGATGATGTTCTTAGTGAAATTACGAAACTGATAAAAATCCTCTTGACAATTCCCATGACTACATCAGAGGGAGAACGATGCTTTTCATCAGTGAAAAGAATAAAACTTTTCTAAAGATCACTATGATTTCTGAAAGACTAAATGCACTTGCAGTGCTTTCAATGGAGAAAATATTCCCTAGTAGTCGTCCAAAAATCAAGGATAAAATAATTAATCTTTTCCTCACAAATTAAAACACCTTCAGCATTTTCTTTACCGACTTTTCATTATATCCTATTTGCGGGAAATGCGCTCGTTGATTTTCGATTTATTTTAATTTTTTTTCAATTCAGATGAATCAACCAAACAATCACTTTACTTCGTTTATCCCCTTTTTCAACTCAGTATAAATAGTCGACTATACACATAGGTGGGCGTTATCGCGATAACGATATCAGGTTATCGGTTATCTGACTTTTCTCCGCGTTATCGATTCATCGATATCGCCGATATTTTTGGTTCCAAACTAGCGATATTCGATAATTACAGTTTTGGTTCCAGTTTAGCGCAGGGATGAGTCTCGCGTGCCTTGGAGGCAGAAATATGTAGGTCCGAGCTGTGAGAAGGATCCTCAAAACCTATGAGGAGATGAAGGAGAGCCTCGCCAGGTGAAAAACTAAGAAACAGTATTCAAATATTCTTACTATTGTATTATAAAATAACGCTATATATAGTCAATAATCAATATTGTATTATAATTTTGGATTTATCGATTTATCGGTTATCACGTTATCGAGCGATAAATTTAGCGCGAGTTATCGATTATTGGTTATCGCCGATAAGGTTATCCTTATCGATTTATCGGTTATCGTGAGAGATTTTTTCGTTATTGCGCCCAACCTATGACTATACACACCGTACCCGTCCTACATAAATCCACCTCTCTTATTCCATATCCATTCCTCAATTATATTTCAACGTCCACTTGGAATTTTCCTATATACATTTTGCCTACAAAATTGAGAGTTATTGCCCTATAGTTCTTGCATTCACTTTTCTCTTCTTTTTTACCTTTTCTACAGCAGTACTATCCCAGTATTATTTCCATCCTCCGACAGTGGTCCACTTTGAAATGCCTCACAACACACTCACAGGAGCTGTCACTAGCTAAGGACAATAACAGGGACTCAGTTGAAGCAGGTTGCCATAACACACGTTAGCAGGCTTGGAGAGTGGTGGTGGGGACGGCAGAGAATATGATATTAAACCCCCAAAACAACTTGAAAGAATGAAAGTGAACATTCCCGATAGAGTTGATAATTGTGATGGAACAGTTTCATATTCATTCCAATGCATTTAAAGGCCTTTAAATACATCTATTATATATCACGTGTCATGTGATTTTCAATTATTATTTATTCCAATTTTTAAAGAGGACTACGCGGTTCTGCTTAGTCTGAGGGAGGGCGGGATCCAGCTTTCTTGTGGTCAAAGGGGTTCGCAACCTTGCCCTTGAAGAAGATACTTTACCATGCCCTAGTGTTCCCTTCCATTTTATTTCCATCTACCTTTTCCCTACTGTTTCTCTGCCTTTCTTTCGGACCACCTAACGATGGATACGCTAAAACTATCCCTTGCAGGTGTAAGTAGCTCCATTGGTCAACATGAATTTAAACTCACCAAATACTCAGTATAAATAGTTGACTATACACATAGGTGGGCGTTATCGCGATAACGATATCAGGTTATCGGTTATCCGATTTTTCCGCGTTATCGATCCATCGATATCGCCGATATTTTTGGTTCCAAACTAGCGATATTCAATAATTTCAGTTTTTGGTTTCAATTTAGCACAGGGGTGAGCCGCGCGTGCCTTGGAATCAGAAATAGGTAGGTCCAAGCTGTGAGAAGGATCCTCAAAACCTATGAGGAGATGAAGGAGAGCCTCGCCAGGTGAAAAACTAAGAAACAGTATTCAAATATTCTTATTATTGTATTATAAAATAACGCTATATATAGTCAATAATCAATATAGTATTATAATTTTGGATTTATCGATTTATCGGTTATCAAGTTATGGAGCGATAAATTTAGCGCGAGTTATCGATTATCGGTTATCGCCGATAAGGTTATCCTTATCGATTTATCGGTTATCGTGAGAGATTTTTTCGTTATTGCGCCCAACCTATGACTATACACAACGTACCCGTCCTACATAAATCCACCTTTATTATTCCATATCCATTCCTCAATTATCTTTCAACGTCCACTTGGAATTTTCCTATATACATTTTGCCTACAAAATTGAGAGTTATTACCTTATAGTTCTTGCATTCACTTTTCTCTTCTTTTTTACCCTTTCTACAGCAGTACTATCCCAGTATTATTTCCATCCTCCGACAGTGGTCCACTTTGAAATGCCTCACAACACACTCACAGGAACTGTCAATAGCTAAGGACAATAGCAGGGACTCAGTTGAAGCAGGTTGCCATAACACACGTTAGCAGGCTTGGAGAGTGGTGGTGGGGACGGCAGAGAATATGATATTAAACCCCCAAAACAACTTGAAAGAATGAAAGTGAACATTCCCGATAGAGTTGATAATTGTGATGGAACAGTTTCATATTCATTCCAATGCATTTAAAGGCCTTTAAATACATCTATTATATATCGCGTGTCATGTGATTTTCAATTATTATTTATTCCAATTTTTAAAGAGTACTACGCGGTTCTGCTTAGTCTGGGGGAGGACGGGCTCCAGCTTTCTTGTGGTCAAAGGGGTTCGCAACCTTGCCCTTGAAGAAGATACTTTACCATGCCCTAGTGTTCCCTTCCATTTTATTTCCATCTACCTTTTCCCTACTGTTTCTCTGCCTTTCTTTCGGACCACCTAACGATGGATACGCTGAAACTAACCCTTGCAGGTGTAAGTAGCTCCATTGGTCAACATGAATTTAAACTCACCAAATACTCAGTATAAATAGTTGACTATACACATAGGTGAGTGTTATCGCGATAAGATATCAGGTTATCGGTTATCCGATTTTTTTCCGCGTTATCGATTCATCGATATCGCCGATATTTTTGGTTCCAAACTAGCGATATTCGATAATTTCAGTTTTTGGTTCCAGTTTAGCACAGGGGTGAGCCGCGCGTGCCTTGGAATCAGAAATAGGTAGGTCCCAGCTGTGAGAAGGATCCTCAAAACCTATGAGGAGATGAAGGAGAGCATCGCCAGGTGAGAAACTAAGAAACGGTATCAAATCTTCTTACTATTGTATTATAAAATAACGCTATATATAGTCAATAATCACTATTGTATTACTATTTTGGATTTATCGGTTATCACGTCATGGGGCGATAAACTTACCGCGAGTTATCGATTATCGGTTATCGCCGATAAGGTTATCGTTATCGATTTATGGGTTATCGTGATATTTTTTCGTTACTTTTACTACTCCCTGGCTAAAAATAAGAGTTTTGAAGGATATTCTAACAAATCGTCCACATCTGAATCTATGCAAAGCTTAAGACATGTATTATATCACCCCGTAACCAACCTAGGACTAACATTAAATATTTTTAACTTATTCAACCTATCCTCAGAACCTATTCTTTAGAACAGTGTTTCCCAAACTTTTTTTGTCGTGATCTTAAACACAAATTGATTTTGGCTTGGCGACCCTCAGGGATGAATATTTATCATCATCATCATCATCATTACTAACTCTATAATTGAAGAAGGGGATTTTTTGAGTATTTGAATAATAATTTCATCTTAGTTTAGTTAGGACTTATGTTTTTTTTTATTAAAGTTATTTCTAATAATTCTTTTATAATATCAAAAAACAAAATGGTGAAGTTCAGAAATAAATATAAGTATCGAAATTTTGTGAATTTTTCAATCCCAAAGAATTACAAATGGTGAAGTTCAGAAAATTTATTTTTATATATCTTCTATAACTCTATTTTAGCAACGTGATATTTTGAAAGGGGAGAAATCTAGTTCCTTTTTTAAATTATTATAATTAGCGAAGTTCAGAAAATTTATAAAAATTTAACCATGGCTGCTTTTTTTTAGATTTAATATTTTAATCTTAGTGTCGAAGCCATTGCCTTGTTTGAATATTATTTTAGTCTTATCCAATTGAATAAAGTTTACTAAACTTTACTATGAGTTACTTATTAGGAAATATAATATTGATTGAAGATAATTGGAAGCAAAATTTCATATTCAAGCAAAGTTAAACAAACTTTTGACTGCCAACTATAATACTGTTTCATGAAGGAGCCCTTCTAACTATTCAACTACTATTGACTGCCGATAAATATAATTTCTCCAGTGTTTCTTCATTTAGTTTTAGCCAATATATTTTACGGATATTCACTGTTATTTAATAAACAATATTTTTTTATATTTCTATGTTGATTGAAGGATATTAAAGGCCCATTTTTATATTAATGTGATTAATCGGAACAAAAAGCAAGAAAATAGAATATATTTTGGCTGGAAATTTCTTTTGGCAATTCGAGTAGACTTCATTGAAAAATTGAAAACAGTATTTTAGTGACTACCGTGATGTTCTTTCATATTATGGACAAGTTTCTTCAGATTTGGCTTGATGTTGATTGGGAGACAACAGCGCAGATGATGTTGAGGATCCAGACGGTTCCTTGATTTATTCTTGATCGTCACAAAAACTGAAAATCCTTGTTCACAGAGGTATATGGTGGGAAATGGAATAAGAGATTTTTCAGCCTCATGAATCAGAATAGGCTTATCCTTCAGTTGAGCCCAGAATTCAGAGTATGAGAGACTTTCAAAACGTTGCTTCTGCATCTGACTTTCCTGGAGATTTAAGAGTTCTTCTTGAAATCATCAACATTTTCTGGCCCAAATTTGTCCATTTCCTCCTGAAGCTTCTGCAAATGATGGTGGAAAAACAATTTAATGTCAACAAGCTCTATTTCGAATGATTTTCCAACACTGCACTCAGCTCTGGCAAATGTTGTTTTTTGTTGTTAGCTAATATTTCTCTCCAAATTGCAAGTTTCTTCTTGAATGATGTAATTTTTTTCATTGATGATTTCGGCCTTGCTTGTCTAAGTTCAATTCATTCAAATGCCTGAAGATATCGCCTAAATAGGCTAGCTTTGACACACAAGCAGCATCTTTGAAAAGTCGGCCAGCTTATGTTTTTTCTCTTGGAGAAAAACTTTTATTTTAGTTTTAAGTTCAATAACCGGTCCAAGGGTGCAGCCTCGAGACTGCCAACGGACATCAGAGTAGAAAAGTAAGTCCTGATGATGTGATCTCATCTCTTTACACATTTTACAGAAAACGCGCGAGTTCAAAGCTCTAACATTTCTAAAATTCATAATTTGGATGACATCATTCAGCACAACATGGAGTTCGAGCTGGAGGCGTGGAGAGGCCAAGTTTCCCCGATGTAAGAAACAGTGAATTATTATGACATAAAGATTTTCTCCTTTTACCCGAGTGTAAAAACTTGCTCGACTTCCCATAATCGATGGTGATCCATCAGTACACACAGCCAAACAGTTGAAGCAGTATATATTAGGTTTCTTGAAAACCTGTCCACCATAACAAAGATATCTTCTCCTGTGGTAGTTGTCGACAGGGAATTACAGAACAGAAATTCTTCCAGAATTCTGTCATCTCCTCTGTACCTCACAAAAACCATGAGTTGGGGTTCGCCAGGAATGTTCACAGATTCATCTGTCTGTAATGAAAACTTACCTGCTTTCTTCAGTGCCACAGTTAATTTATACAAAATTTCTAATGACATGAGATCAATTCGATGTTTGATGATGTGTTTAGAAAGTGATATAAACCATAGCGAATTGTGTTGGTTTCACCAGCTCCTCTCCAATGTTGTGAGACTATTTGGATCGTCCAATATACGATGCCACTTGAAGGAATGCCAAGGAAGTTTTCTCCAAAGAAAAAGCTGAGCCTGAGCGAGCATCAATCCGACTTTGTTTTACTTGTTCTTCCTTATCCTTCTAGTAATTTAGTGGCTTTTCAATAAAGTTTGGATGAACTGAACAAGAGTGTCGTTTTAGTTTGTTTTCCGTTATTGATTCATTGGCAAGGACTTGCATACACTGAACACACTGAGTGTTGACCTTTCCTGATCTATCTCTCAGATGTGTGAAGCCGTATTTCAAAAAATCAGGTTTATACGCCAATTGTTGTTTGCGCAGGGCCATTGTTCCCTTTGAAATTCATACCTGAAATGAGTATAATATTATATATATATATATATATATATATATATATATATATATATATATATATATATATATATATATATATATATGGATATGAGAAACTCACAAAGTAGCGCGTGAGTAGAGCAATAAATGCAAAAAATCCCACAGGAAAATGAAAGGCGGATTCCAAGTACTTTCGAACTTGTTCAGTTCATTATCAAGCTGGAATATGAGAGACAGCAGAGTAATGCCCCGCCCATGTACAACGAAAGGGCACAAAATAGAGAATATTATCAAAGACGGATATGAAGTATAAAACTAAATAGATAAGTTCTACTTCTGGAATTCCAACTGTGAGCACAGAATGTATACATTTAGGTCACTAAGATAAATACATACACACCTAATTCTAAATACATAAAATTAAACAAGATAAATAAGCCTTTCATTTTCCTGTTTGAATTTTTGCATATATATATATATATATATATATATATATATATATATATATATATATATATATATATATATATATATATATATATATATATATATATATATATATATATATATATATATATATATATATATATATATATGGGCTCACTAGGTGTGATAATAATCTTATTGCTAACAACGCCTTCTTTGATAACCTTTTGGTAAATAAATATGTTTGTTGTCTTTATTTTTTGTGTATTTTGTGTATTGGTAAATGAATATGTTGGTTATCTTTATTTTTTGTGTATTTTGTGTATTGGTAAATGAATATGTTGGCTGTCTTTATTTTTTGTGTATTTTGTATATTGGTAAATAAATAAGTTTGTTGTCTTTAATTTTGTGTATTTTGTGTATTGGTAAATGCATATGTTGGTTGTCTTTATTTTTTCGTGTATTGGTAAATTAATATGTTAGTTGTCTTTATTTTTTGTGTATTTTATGTATTAGTAAATGAATATGTTGGTTGTCTTATTTTTTGTGTATTTTATGTATTGTATGTATTGGTAAATGAATATGGTGGTTGTCTTTATTTTTTGTGAATTTTGTGTATTGGTAAATGAATATGTTGGTTGTCTTTATTTTTGGTGTATTTTGTGTATTGGTAAATGAATATGTTGGTTGTCTTTCTCTCAGTGATGTGGCCCACCTTGAAAAAGGCTCGGCGACCTCTGCTTTAACCTATTAGACAATGTTGCGTGCGGGACTCTATCGAAGGCCATAATTAAATCCTGATAAACCGCATTAACATTTTGCCTGTTATCAAAGTTACCAAACACATATTCAAAGAAAGACAACAAATTTGGTAAACATGATTTACCTGGATAATTTTAGGCCTCATGCACGCGACTCTATAAGTTACTATGTCGATCCGTAGGTGGGTCGGTTGGATGGTAACCATTTTACTTTTCAATGAGTTTTCTTGCAATATTATCGTAACTATTCCGCCGATTCTAACGAAATTTGAAACCCATATGTTGTTTTACATTCTCTTTCGAATAATATAATTGCCAAGCTCCTCCCAAGGTTAGTCCGGAAATTATTGAAAGTTTTGAAGGTCATAAGTCAGAATAAATGAAAGCACACGACTTAGGTCCGTTGTCCTTGTTTTTATTGGAGTAGTTACTCTAGTGACCACCTTTCAAGGACACAGCCGCCAAAATAAAAAGAAACCATCGAGGCTATATCATAGTATTAAAGTTAGGAAAACAAAAAGAACAACAATATAAAAAACAAGAGTAAGGTATGCTCAGGTATTCTAAGGGGGCCCCTTCTTTTGGGAACTTGAGCATGTAAACAACAATTTAAACTTTTAGTTAGTACGGATGAGGATTGCCTTTTCCAAAGGTTCTACTACATTATAGACCGATGTGGAGAAGAAGACCGAACCCAGCAACAACACAAGGGTAAGCGGTAGTAAGCCAGCTCGTCACAGTACTAGGTCAAGTAACGTGCACAAAGTTCCCCAGACGAGAACATTCAACTACAACGTAAGTTACAGTGGAAGGACAAAAGAGTCTCCGCAGAAAGGTTCAGGGGAGCGCTTCATTGGGGGCGCTGCGTCCCGCGAGTGTGTCATATTCGGAGACGACAGAGAATAACTTGATGTTGTCGAGGTATTCGAGTATAGGTCCACGTTAACAGTTGAGGTGCAATTACACACAACTTTAAATTCCCGCGTGCCGTCTCCCATCTTTTTGCCATACTGCCCGGAGCGCTGACATAATCCCTGCAATGTAGTCAGTGTGTGGAAGAGTGTAATGCTGGGCCGGTCTCTCAATGTGTGCATATAGTTTGGCGCCATCATCAACGAGAGGTCATTCACAACAATCCCTAATTGTCCAGAAAGCAGACGACTCTCGAAAACTTTCCGACTCAGAGTAGCCAAGACGTCACGGATACTGAGAACTAGGGTATGTGGATATTTCAATGCCTCGAAGGCACTCAGAGTTCTGCGAGTCTTTATGGATTTTCCTGACATCTGAATCAGGCACGACGCCTAGTCTAGAGTAACGGCCGGTGTATTGCAAGCAACTCGGGTGTGGAGATGTAGGAAACGCCCAGGAGGTCACCGCCAGCTTCAAACAGTAGAGAAGTAGCATATAAGGGAGCGTCATATTTTGAATGGAGACCTTTGTTTACACCAGCCCTTTATAGAGGGCGTGAATAAAGTATGAGGCGCCAAGAGACGACTCGGGTAGTGAATCGAATAATCTGACCGCAGTAAACTCGCAGAGTGTGACAATTAAAACTTGCAACGTAGTTAACATTTGCGCGAATATTAAATAAAAGTAGGCTACCTCTATCAGCGCCTCATGTGCTGAACGCCACAGACCATAGAACATGGCGCGATTTCGAGTCTTTAAGTTGGTAAATGTGTGCCTCTCAGGTGCGGAGTCGGTTGAAAACAAGATCAATAACACGTCTCGGCGGGCTTCATCCAGGAAGATGTCCAGATAGGATGATGCCCGCGAAGACGGCATAATTGTACCACCTTAGTATTGGCACCCCATATCGAAACCCAAGTGTTTCGGCATAACGAGAGACGCGATTTAGGGCTTGTTCTACCCAGTGCCCTAGAATAGGCATCTGAACCATGCCAAAAGAGTTAGAACAGTCGTCTACGTAGAGCTATCGAGAAGAGCTCTTGGCAGAATCAAGGCGACACCAATAATACTCACGGTAAATGTAATGACGCTGAGGACACTTCCCTAGATGAAACCTTCCCCTTGCCCTTGCTAACAAGCTCTGAGAAGCACCCCCATCCCCCTCTCATCCAATGCAGAATTGATGATGTCACAATAACTCAGACAGAAAAATGGGGAGGCATCATTTCACTCTCATAGTATAGAGGGTGCTCAATGATAGCGTATCACCATGAGGTACCATAAAACCTTTCAAAATCAAAGAATACTGCTGGTGAAATGCTGCTGGCCGCTCAGGAAAGCCTGGCAGGTAGCATACTTCAGCGGTAGCAGAGAATCCGACTTAAAAGGGAACTTAGGCAAAGTTCTGAAGCCAGAATGACTGTTCCCCAAAATGAGAATATTACTATTACCAAATAACCCGCTACTAATCCTTGTCATCTCAAACTTGAGCTACAGATGACTAGATAATCCTATATAGATCAAAGTAAACGCATTAAACAAATATTGATAAACAACCACAATATTTTAATAATTCTGATAAAACAGAATGAACTGGTGCCCAGTTTTTCGAAATCCAAGCCCACATTTAACTGAAAACTGTGAAACTCGAAAAGAATTACCAAGGAATAAATACTTAAATGCCAAACATGATACAGATTGCCTTGTACCTAAAGCAACGACTTCCCAGAAAACGTTAATTATGTATAAATAATATTATTAGTATATTATTTATTATTATTATGAAATTAGGTGGACCAAAACTTAACCACTTCACGAAAAGCTGAGATGAGCTAAGCAAATTGGACAGTCCGAAAGTAAATATTCGAAAACTGAAAAAGGGCTCAGTCAGAATGCAGTGTTTTATTCAGGGTGTCCATAAAGTCTCTCTACAATTTCAAAAAAATATTACAAAGACAATTGATAAGATATCTTAATCAGACTTGTTCTATTGTACTCAGTGGTTTTCAAAGTGTATTAAATGAGGTAAAAAAAACCCTTTGATATCCACTGAATACAATGGGACAAAGCTGATTAGGGTATATTATCAATTGCCTTTGTAATAATTTTTTTAAATTGTAAAGAGACTTTATGGACACCCTGTATATCAAAAGAAACTAACGAAATACTTCTTTTTAAACGGCATCTTTTTTCATACTTCATTTTACAGATTTTCTTTGAATTTTATATATTCTGTTTTCCCGCATTTTTTTTTTTGTCTTATCTTAATGACGTGAAACATAGTGCATTCATTTTTGTGCTTTGTATATTTCATTCATTTTTATGACGTCACACTAGTAGCATACGTATTTTTTTTCTGTTCTAAAGGGTCTAATTTGGTTGGAAATTCCAAAAATTTACCTCTACCAAATATTTGGCTGACATATATTTGATCACGTCTTTATGTCTATATGTCTGTTTGTGTACAAGGTATCTCAAAGTTTGATTAACCGATTTCAATGAAATCTTGTGAAAAGGTAAGACTAAGGGCAAGGAAGAGTTGATTAGATTTTTGGAGAGGGGAGGGAGGGCAAATTTGGATTCTGTATTACTAATTCATTTTACATTTTATACAGGTTTTCTCAAACAATTATCGACAGATTTCAATGAAACTTTGTGGAGCGGTGGACCTTGGGCCAAGAAAGAAATGATTAGATTTGGGATTGGATCCAGATCCCAATTCGGATTCTGTGTCACATTTACTCTCGGATTGTGTACAAGGCATCTAAAAAATAGTGACGGATTTCGATAAAATTTTGCAGACAATTGGGGTTTAGACCAAGGAAGAATTGATCATATTTGGGTCAGATCCAGTTGTGGATCCGGACTCTAGACTACCTATTGACGGACTTCAATGAAATTTGTGGAAGGGTGACACGTGAGCCCATGGAAAAGTGATTAGATTTTTAAGGTTTGAGGCTAATCCACAGTCCGGATTCTGGATTAATTTTTGTATTTTTATTGTATAATAGACTAGCAAAAATATCCAGCTTTGTCCTCGCATAAAAACTATCTTGAACAAATCAAATTATCTGCCTGAGTTTAATTACGCAATTAAAGGTTGGTAGGTATAAGTATGTAAGTTTATTTATATTTTGGAGTAATGGAGTAGTGGATTATGAAAGACTAATAGAGAACGATTTTCACATTACACAAGTGAGACAGGGCGAGCAAGCAGGCAGGCGGGCGGGCAAGGCTAATGTGCGTACGCGGGGGGTAGCCACAGACTTTAAAGCACGCCTCAAGCAGATGGGCGTGAGTTTTAACTGAATATCTAAGATGTTCGAGTCTCGGGCATCGTGATAATAGGTATTATGGCGTTTTTTAAGCATTACAGTCGCATTATAATTGGCCTGGCAAACCTTCCTTTTTCCACGGGAAATGTTGATGTTTTAATTTCAACGCATAGCCGTGATTACTTGTCCAAAATATCAAGGAAGGGTAAATATTCGAACCTAACCTAACCTAATAAACAGGTGGCGCCACCTTTGCCAAATCTGACTATCCTATGTTACTCCCCCGGTAAAGTTAACCCCAATAGTGTCCTTTGTTGACCTTCAAGGTCGCTCTAAGTGGCCTTCTATAGCGGTCATATATATATATATATATATATATATATATATATATATATATATATATATATATATATATATATATATATACTTTCGGATATATATATATATTAGATGTCGCAAAAAATTATTGGCGTAACTCGATGGTTTTATGGAGGAGGGGCTTATGCTCATGAAGAGTGGATTAAATGTGGTAGCGATTCAAGACCAAGATGCTGATCTTGGATCCTTTATTCCCTTTTTTAAACATTGGGTGTCACTGGGCGGATTTTGAATTGACTTTGAAAAAGTGCTCCAATATTACGGATCATAGTAAAGCGGTAGTATTTTTTGCCCATCACGAGTGTGGCAGACAGAATAAAATGTGCAAAGTGCTCATCCCACATCTCTTTACCCGATGACAAGAATGATTTTTGATGCCGACTGAATACCTCCAAATACTGGAATAATTCAGGTAGTTCAAAGCTTAAAAGACTAATTCGAACGCATCGTCAAAGAGAAAACTCCCAGCAGAAATGAACTGGGCAAAGCTTTCCAGCAAACATAAATTTATTATTATTATTATTATTATCATTATTGAGGTACAAAATGAATAAGACTAATCGCAATAAACCAACAAGTGACCAGCATATCAAGGAAGAATAAATTTTAGATTCTCGTCGCGTTTTCTATGAAAGAAATGATGGGGGGGACTTGTCCATTTCTTCTAAATATATTCTGGCGGAAATTTTGTTTGAAAATTTCAGATTTAATTTGATCATATTACATGTATGGGTGTGCAGTAGGGAAAAGATTAGGAAGCTAGAGTATAGGGGGACGAGAAGGATTATTTTGGAAGGAGCGCGATTATTTTTTATAAGTATAATTATTATAATAATTGGAAATCACAGGTTGCCCATAAGTAGCTACCACCCCAATTTGACCCCATCTAGAAGTTCTCATCGGTTCCCCTCCCCCCCCATCCAAATCCCACTTACCCCGCCTCTCGCAATTTATGAGTCGATGTGGTATCATTTCACATGTTAGGGGGCCCTATCCAGGTGACAGGCTCTCCTGGTGCCTCTCGTTCACTTCGGAGCCGCCACTCGCTACACCTTAACCCACCTCCCCCAAATCACAAGGGGTGCCAAACCCCTTACAAAACTCCACCTGTCCAGTGCTATAGTCCAACGCAAATCGGAATATAGCTTCGTGAACCACAAAGAGGGGTCAGTGGTAGCCTCAGTAACAATGCTGCAGTTGACATCTCTCCCACACATCCACCCCCCTCTACAAAATTTGCTCCAAAGTGCGCTTCTCACAAACTTTTCAACAGGGATGCCCTCGTTGGTTTCCCCGTGAGGATACGCCATCTTGAGTCAGACAGCAACTCTGAGCCTGGGTCAACTTCGGGGGGGTCCCAATCGCCCCCAGGGACCCACCTGTTCGTTGAGTCCAACGGATATTCCTCTTATCCCCTCCGTTTCTTGCCTTCCCCCAAAAGCCCACTTCCCAGATGTATTCGGAGGTATCCGGGGGTATCCGAGGGTATCAGGGGGTATCCGGGGGTGTCTGGGCCCCCTCCGTCGAGGACGATTCCAATTTTAGAAACTGATAGGCCACTTCATTGCGGTTCTCTTCTTCTCTTCCCCTTGCCTCCACCCTTACTCCTTCTCCGTTATAAAGGTCCCTCGTGGGATGCTTGTCCCCAATAAGGTCCTTCAAGCTCCTTGTGACGGTAGGTAGGGCCTCGGTCCGGCTCTGTCCAACAAGCCGACTTCTCGATTACGCCCCCATCCATTCTCAGGGCATGGCCATTGATACCGACGGGTGAAGTTCCCCTCATAGGTCATTAGCTGCCGTTGTCACAGAGACAGCGCTCCGGCATTAGTCTTCTTTAAAAATCACCCTTGAGGGTTCTTCCTTCTAATATGCCGAGCGAGAGGTTCTTATTAACCGGGTTTGCTGATTAACGGTCAGATGCTCTACCGCTGAGCTACCAGGCACAGTGACTCTACTTCGCCCAAAGCGTTACCCCATCAAACCCAGTATCTCCCTAAGCTAGGAACCTCCAAGGGATTTTTCTACCGTACCTTCTTACCCGCTTACAATTTTTTCCCCTGGCGTTATTTCTGTCTTCTCAGTAGGGATTGCCTTCATTGTGCCGCCCTCTGCTCTCTTTGATCCTAGTGTTCTTCCAATGTCCTTTTCTCTTACCTTTAAAAAACTTCTGTTTCTTGCCTCATTGCTCATTCACGTCATACTTCTTTCTCTTGTGTATATATATATATATATATATATATATATATATATATATATATATATATATATATATATATATATATATTATTCTCGCAGCCCTCCAACCTTCACAAAGGAGTGCCTCGGATAGACTATTACACCTGGCACCTGGAGGAGCATCACACCCTCCTGACCCTAGGCCCTCGACAGTCTCAAACTAGATTGAGACTACCAGGGCTTATCTCTCCCCCTATCTTCTTTTCCCTCTTTTTTCTCACTTTAACTTCTAAGCCCCTCCTCACATACTTTGCTCGGCTGGCGGCTGATTTCAGTGTCACCATCCGACTCTAACAGTGAGCAGAAAAATAAACACGAAAACTAAAACCCACAAAAACACGCTTAGAAACTGTATTTGGCATTAATGCAATTTCTTATAATAGAAAAGGCAAAATAATTGTGATATTTTGAGTCAATTTATGAGTATTAGAAATGTTTTAAACACTTTTACAAGGGACAGGAATCATTAGCCTCGGCTGTTTGTCATATTTACTCGTCCATCAGTGAACCCTTCTTGGAAAAGGTGGAAAGTATTTAAATAAACAAGTTATGTTGAAACCCATGATGAACTTGAGAAAGAGTACCATTCGACCATTTAAACATGGATTAATACACTTTTTGTGGTCAGCGAAGGGTAAAACTTAGGTTGAAACTCAAGAAGTGCGACGTTTAATCTCAACAGAATGTATATTCGTTTTAGGAGGTACTGTGCCACAATTTGTCATGTCACACTTGAAGCTGAATTTCGTTCAGAATGACACTTTAATATATTATTTGATGAGAGATAGTGTAAGGGTTATATTTAGTTATTAATATACTATTAGATAGGATGTCTATCAATAAAATAAATCGAATTTAGTATTTCTTTTTGCGTTATTGCGGTATTACAAACATTAATATCGAAACATTTTGACGTTTAAAAACAGTGTTGCCAATTTTCCGAAATGTGTCCTTTTGCGAGTTTATTTAGCTTTATATCTTTAGTCATTTTTTAGTCATGGATATCAGTAATAGTATTCACATTAATAATTGACTACTTTTTCCATATAACTATTGCATCTATCTATAACTATTTTTTCCATCTAATGTGTGAGGAAAAATATTTATCGTGGCATATGCACAGCAAAGCCTAGCGGCAGCCAGGAAAGACTATTCGAGGATTTATGACATAAAAAAAATTATATCGTGGTAAACTTTTATCTGAAGCATTTTGAAAATGTGACACGACTAATTTGTGTGACTGTACAAAGGCATTAGATATCTATATTTCAAAGTCAAATGCTTACAATAACAGAATAATGCATAATATTGTCTACAAAGACAGTATTAAAAAACCCCTCTTAAAATTGAGCATAAATCATACAGTTCATTCATTTAGATTGAAAAATAAAACAGGAAATGTGAGAAAATTGATTTAATCAATTTATTGTGATGGAAACAATTATATATTTACTTACTTGGGATAAAAGATATTCTATTGCTCCTCAACCCGACTCCTAAATAATCTGAAAAATAAGAAAACGAGAAATCAGTCATTTTTAGTCGCGACGAATCTAGTTGCGGGCGGTTCTACATCCCACTATGTCGGTCGGTACCGTTTTGCCAGTTTCTTTTGTTTTTGTAATAGCATTGTAACTAATCTGCCGATTCTAACCAAATTTGAAACCCTTGGGTTGTTTTACATTCTATTTCGAATGAGATTATTGTCAAAGTCTTCCCTAGGTTAGCCCAGGAAATACTTTGTTTTAGCAATAACATAACTATTCGGTCGATTGTAACGAAATTTGAAACCCTTATGTTGGTTTACATTCTCTTTCGAATAATATAATTACCAAAGTCCCTCCAAGGTTAGTCCGGGAGTTATTGAAAGTTTTAAAGGTCATAAATCAGAATAAGTGAGAGCACGCGACTCTTTGGTCAGCAGACCTTGTTCGACTTTCGATTAATTATCGAAATATATAAATTTATATAAATACATACATAACCACACTAAACCTAAGAACAATGGTTAGTTTAGACGATTGAATAATGATCTTAGCTTAGTGGTACGACATTTAAGGCCCAAGAAACTGCATTTGTCCAATCCCTACTGACAGAAGATGGTATTGGACAACTTGAGGTCATCCTTTTCCCACAGTCATCCAATGCTTTTCCTCTTTCCTTCATTACATCTATAACTTACTGTAGACACCAAGTTAATTACTGTAAACCCAAAGCTAAATTACTGTAGACCGAAAGTTTAAAAAAATGAAATTGTACATTGCCATGAATTATAACGACTCAGACACGGTGCCCACATCAAACGTCCTGACTTCGCTGTTGTGTTTAAGTCATAATATTAACTTTAGTCTTAACTTTAAGTGTCAACCTTAATTTAAGTTTAAACTTCATCTTTATCATCTACAGTCCAGTGCCCTTCAACTTGGGCAATACTGCCCACTACTGGGCGTTTTGAGCTTCTGGGTGGGTGGTACGAAAATTTAAGAAATTAAGTAAAATTAAACACATTTATAATTTTAGAAGGTTAATTTAGTTTCGAAGCATCAACCACAAGGATCGCACTAAATTAAGGTAAATACAAAATGTTGTATGATACATATAATTATAATATATGTATTGTGACATACATATATTTTTTTCTGTTTGTAGGATTGTTAATTTTGTGGGTGGTTTAGTATTTTCATTAGCATAAAAATAGTAAAAGTGGGTGGTGGCCAAAAAAAGGTTGAGGGGCACTGAATTCTACACCATTCGAGTGGTGTCGGTTTTGACCACTTTTCTTCCGGAAACTTCCGGCTGCTTTGTCAGTGGCGGGCTTGGCTCTTGTGATAAGCAGCGTTCACAGGGAAGCCAATTTTTTTTTATTCATGCATTTATTTAAGGAAAAGATAAAAACAACGAGGGCATCCACACCAGAAATTGATGAGGAGAGGTTCGTAAACAAAGAGGATGATTCTACTTAAAAGTGACAGAGAAAACTAACGAGGGTATCTTCGCCAGAATCTATGTGTGTAAAATATAAAATTACAAATCTATCGGAGGTATTGTTGCCGAGAGGGCAATCGTCCAGATGTCAGCTGCAGCATTTTACCCATTCTACACTTGACATCTCCTTGAGAGTAATCTATGTGGAAGGGACAACCCGATGAGTTTAAAGAGGATACTACTTGGGACGCCTCCCCCCCCCAAATAAACCGAGTTTTACTAAATGCACACGTGTTTGCCGAGTGTCGGTCTATTTACGTGTAACTGCGTTAAAATGTGTGTCTATGTATTGGTGGGGCATGTCGGTGTTACACAGCATATATATGCTCACCTCCACTATTAAGCGTCTACATATGCGTCTCCTCTTTTCTCTCCGCTGCCCGTCCCCCATCATCATCTGCAATTCCGAATTCCACTCTCTCTTTTCCTATTTCTTGCACGCACACATACACCCTTTCACTACCATCAGTCCCTTAACTTAAGCCACACTTTCTCTATCATCACATTTTCGCTTACTTTCTTACTCCTACTCCCAAACATCCTCGATTCTGGCTCTGATTCAACAGCAATTCACTTTTGTTATGATACTCCATTCCGTTCAATCTTCCTCACGTCTTCACCTCACCTTACACCTCTCATCTTTCACACCAATCACACCACTCAGGGCATTCTTTCTTTCTAACAACAAATGAAATATAACCTTACATTCCCAATCTCTTCTCTGCCCCTCCTACCCCACCCCTTGTGTATTTATGCATATTCTTGTAATAAAAGAACGTGTTTGCAAAAAATATTAATAATAACAATAATAATAATGACAATAATAATAATAATAGTAATAATAATCCACAACTTTTACAGAAAGTGGGGAGACTCCCTAAAAAGCACGCCCCCTTCCCTTCCGATCTCTTTATGTCCCACCAAACACAAGACACACCCATCATTTTATCCACGCCAAATTGTCCGCTTCCATCTCGATGGGTTGTATGTGCTGAAGCATCCAATCCAATAAGGGTTCATCTCAGGGCAGAAGGCCCCTAAGTATCCCCCTCCCCCCTTCCCGCCCTGCACTCCTGTCAGACACAATAGCATCTACTTGTCTCTAAGTCACCGCTTTCTCACACAAACATTCATTCACACAATCAATCAACCTATCTTTTAGGCCGTCTTACAACCCGTCTCACGCCCTGACATTCACTTTGGTATATTCTCTTAACGAGTCTATTTCCATCCACCAGAACACTTTCAGTCACAACCTCACTCACACCGTACTTCAAACCATTCTTTCCCAATGGTTCTTCTTAACCATTTTATCGACCTTTCACGCCACCAAGCTTCCTTTTTAAATTGTTCATTTGCACTTCACTCCCTTTATTCATTCTCCTTCTATAACATAATCTTACACACATTTACCAACATTAGCACCATCGTCTTTTCTGCTGATTATTCACACATTTTACCATTTTAAACCTTGTGGTTGCAATCTTTTCAACCTGTACCACTATCACTCACACTTCCGAGACAGAAAATCACATGGAGTAACTTCACGTAGTCTACTATCACGTCGCACCCAATCCTCGTCTCAAAACACCACCCCTTTTCTCTTTTCCACATTTACTCCCACTCACACAATCTTGTCAGAAACGCTTCGTTAGACATTTCTAAATCACTCTCGTTCTCACTCAACCCCACATGCCGAGCAACGAGGTACAGCCATACACCAACATAAAATCCAACCATTCCTCTTCTATCTCACACCCCTTTGCCTCACTTTATCCTTCTAACATGATCAGATTTTTTACCTACACCTTCACAACACGCAGACATATTCTCATGTAGTAGGTATGTTGCGCCATTCGTCCCTGCATCATGGTCAAGATCTAAGGATCGGATAATGAAATGCATATAACGATCAGAATGACTATTACTAATGAACCCAAAGAAAAAAGCGACTGGTTCTCGTTTGGGGATGGAGGGTGCCAAAGGTAATATTGTTGACACAAACCAGCGCTGGGAGAACCCTTCGTGACCCCAGGGAGGCGGGTCACTCGTTACGTGTCAAGGGTATGTGGATCTGAGTGCCCACATAGGAGATATTAGTACTCCATCGGCGGGCTTTCGGAACCAGAGGCCAGAGAGTGTATGTTGTGATGTAAAGGCGGGAGTCAACTCTCTAAAAAAGGAGTAATGGGGAGACCCTGAAACCGTACATAGAGGATAGGGAAAAAAACACCATTTCTGCTAAGGGGAGGGGCTCTGAGAAACCATAGGGGGATCCACCACTAGGCTAGAGTCACCTGGAGGCAACTCTATAAGAAGGGGTAAGGGTAAAAACCCCGAACCCGTAGGTAAAGAGAAGGGGGCAACCCTCCCCGATAGGAGATGTTTGGACCTGCCCCTGAGACAGCAAATGTGAGGGTGGGGCTCCGTAAAAGAGCTGGAACCTTTTGAGGAGGCTCCAAAAGAGATAAAGGGAAAGCCTTTTACCGGTAGGTGGTGGTGAGAGGGGAGCCCGTCCACCAAGGAAAGGTAGTAGGGAGTTAAGGAGGACATACATAATCACTCATTACCATAAGTGTAAATGTGACTGTCCATGAACGCGTCGGTATTACTTTGACCCTTACTGAGGAAACGATCTCTATCTAACCGATGCTAGGGCGAACAGTATACGCCCTATCATCCACTCCTAGAGAACCACAGACCAATTTCTACCGATGGAGTGGTAGGTAGGTCGGAGTGGCGGATCTGGCTTGGTGACAGGCCTCGGAGCTGGTTGGTGTTACCACACCCTACATTCGTTGTTGGAGGAATCCATGGACGAGTTCAAATTAAGGTAGTATAGGATGGAAGCAATGAAAGGGGTGCAGAAAGGGATAGTTGAAGTGGAAATAATGCATAAAAGAGTCAGCAGGAGGCAACAGCTTCCCCTGGACCTGGACCTGGACCCAGTTGATGCTCCAGACAAAGAGAGTGACATTAAGGACACTTCCCTACGTGAGGCCGTCGCCCTAATCTATTCGACCGAACTGCTTTGCCCAACCTCAAACTCTCAATCTTTAATCACTTAGGAACTTACAAGAAAAATGAGAAGAGTCCCTTCTCCCCATAGTATGGAGGGTCTTCATGATACCCTATCGCCACGGGGTATCTAAGCATTCCTCAAATCAAAGAAAATCCAGGAAAATGCTGTTCACGATGGAAGGCTTCGCAGATAGCATTTTCTAGCCGGAGCAGAAAATCTGACGTGGAGTGATATTGTCAAAAGAATCCACTGTTAAGGAAATAGATGGACTCCACTGTCTAATATTAAATAAGCTAATCTAAGATTAAACCAATTTCTCCATCAACTTATACACGCAGGAATTTATAGAAGTTGGGCCGAACTCTACTGGGGTAGAGAAATATTGCCAGTTTGCAAAAGGTGATCACAGTAGCCATCACCTTGAATCTGAGGGGATATCCTCTGTTCAGATCCTGTTGAACAAATCTAACAAAAGATCTATGCCTCTCTCACTCAGTTGCCGATGTATGGCGTACGGGATATCGTCTGGACCATTGCCGGTATCCACGCATGAAGCGAGGACGCAAAGCAGCTCTTGGTGAACTCCAGTCGTTGTCCTTCAGCAATTCAGCGAGACCACGACATGTTTTAAATGCTGGCAAAGCAGCATCTTTGCTAGAGAATGCGGAAAAAGCGGTCGCGAAGGAGTAGATTCCGAACGCAGAGTTCGAGATTGCAGTCCCGTCCTCCTGGAGGACAGGAGGAGACCAACTAGAACTTGCCCCGAATCTGTTTGGCACGATTTCCACATTTGCAAGAGTGGTGTTTTCGTTAAGTGAATACACATACGCACGCCATGAAGAACGGGGATCCTACCTCGACACATACTTGACCTTGGCCCGTCTGAGGACCGTCTCACACTCGACCGACCAGAAAGGCAGGCGACGGGTATAAAACTGCTAGACGTTCGAGGAATTGCAATCAGGCCCGCGGTGATGAGGATACTGAAAAAGAACTCATCCGCTTCATTAACTGTGCTAAGCTCTTCGCCAGTGATAGAGAAGTTAGTCATATCCTCGAATGCAGACCCCAACGCCCGCGTCAACACCTCCAGAAGCAGCACGGCAAAATATATTTTGGAAAGTGATCACCACCATGAAGGTCATCGACCACTTCCCACCCAAACTTAAGATGTGAGTCAGTAGAGAACAATGATAGATTGAGACAAGAAAATTAAACGCTTTTCAGACAATGATAATTGAATTCATCCCATTCAGGAAACCGATATCCAGCTCTTCGATCAGGGTCGTCAGGAACTACCCCCTGGGATTCATCATATAACCCAACCCCACCTCAGAGGCAGTGTCTACCGTTCAACTTTCCGAGTATGAGAAAGGTTCTCGACAACCGTGGCAGTACGCGGAAGAAGTCTGCCACATCGAGGTCAACTGACCCTTGAATATACACCAAAATGACAGAGTACCTCCTATCTAGCTGTAGGTGAACTGTAACTACCTGAAAAGAAGTATTTAAAGCAAAAGGAGAGAACGGAGACATGTCAAGTGTAAACCATCCAAAATCCCGGAAGCAACAAGTACTTATAAAGACCATCGTCATTCGGGACTACGAATTGGAAACCCTATGGGAAATGATCACTTCAAACTACCAGAGCTTTCAAACGAATTTAAACGTGCGCCAACTCCCACGAAATGTATTTTCACCTCGTACAGAAACATAAACCCATACGCAAAAATGCACCCATACAGAAACATACCCAGATACACGGTAGTGTGAAAATATGTCAATCTGCTGGGGAGAAAACACAACCTACTGAAGAACCGCGTTAAGACGCCGAAAGGACAAAAATTGCGATTTAAAAAAAAATCGCGTCTCTCTGGGATTAAAGAAAAAAATCGCCCAACCATAAAAGCATTTCTTTGGAGGATTTATCACCAAACTTTTCATTCCTCTTGTAATTCAGTTAATGGGTGGATTAAGAGAGGTTTCTAGAATGAATGTATTCCAACACATTTCGCATTCTTGTGTATGTTCTCCACTCACCCTATCATGTGTGTAATTAATCATAATACAAATAATTAATAATGACAATTTTTATTATTATTATTAATTCGCGAATTATGTTTACATATTTTTATATTATTAATATAATTCTTCTTATTCGAGTTTCTGAACCCTTGCCAGCATTCTACAATTCTTGAAAGAATCATGCAGCATTCACGCCGTTGTTTTTTTTTACTTAAAACTAAGGAACAAAATCCAACGATTGCATCTCCACCGGAAAGTTTGTGAAGAGTGATAAAAAGTGGTAAATTAGAATATGTGAAAATGTTTGCAGGAAATATATCTAGAAAAGCCTAAAGACGAGACTACATACTCATTTGGGTAGGAAAGGGGGGGGGAAGAGCTCCTCTCCGCAATTAATACAAATCCTCTTTTGCGGGCATTGAGGCCAGAGGGCACATCAATGATCAACAAGCTTTGGTATGATTCCACGGATAGATGGTTATATGGGCATTGGTACATAAGGAAAGATGTCGCTGGGTGTGGCCACTGGAGAATCCAGCGGGAATCGAACCCTTAAAAACAACAAGGGAATGAAGAAGGGAGTGTGGGAGTCTGGGGGAAACTAACATCCCCTAATGAGCCGTATTTTTTTATCAATTACCATTGCCGGTGGTTTCCATATCCTCGTTACCTGTAAATGTCATGGGGTCACTAACGAGGGATCGCCAAACCACAACCAACTTCCCTAGTCCTCAATGCAGATGGTACCTTCAAATGGCTGCGTTCGATTTTAAACAAGAGCAAAAGCCAACAAGGGATTATCCAATCAAATGTATTAGGGGTGGGTCGGTAAATCATTCATCTCTCAATAACTCTTATTACCAATAAATTTTAATACCCCCTACCTCGACACTGAAGCCCTACCCCCAAAATATTGATTAATTTGTGACACTCCTACGTCGTGTACTCACGTTGACAGTTATTTTCGTCTTATCTTCTGAGAAAGTCGTCTCCTTTCGTATGTAAACGAGACCCTCCATTATTCAATCACAGTTCAATTCAGGCTCGAGTTTTGATTCGCAATGCGTCTTATCTCCGCAGCCGGAAAAGCGCCTCGATTGAACAAAAGGACGCCAGATTCTCAACATGACAGAGATGCGTTGTAACAAAAGATTTACAAAACCTCGACCGAATATTTAACTCTGCGTTCATTCCGACGGTTAACTTTGTGATTATAGAAAGATTCAGTGAATAGAATAGTTAGTGGGAAAGATTTACTGAATAATGGAGGGAGTTTTTGTTTTGTGAGGGGAGGTTTTGGTATTGTTTTTTTCACGAACTCGTGTCTGGTACGTGCTTGGGAGCTAGATGTTTTTTCCCCCCGTAACCTTCAAATACTCACGAATTTGTCCGAAACCTTTAGCGTTTCATTTTTATTTTTCTCTCCCTCTTCTTCTCGGCACCGGAGTCAACCGATGGCTAGGAAAAGTCAATTGGTGACAATCTATTGGTCCTAGTTTTTTTTGCTAGTGTGATTCTACAGTCATGGCAAAAAATTTGAGACTACTATATTATTTGCGCGTTGAAGTGTCCACACCTGCTTCTTTCCAATCGTGAGCAAACTTGGCATTGGAGGCAACCCAATCCTTGAGCTTGGGACCTTACCAGCAGGAGATATTGGCGTTCATTTGAAGCTCTTGGGGGTTTCCAAAACTTCTTCACAGGAGTGTACCCAGTGTTTTTAAAGTCATTAATGATCTTAAAGAGGGTGAACCTTGATGCAATAGACTTAGCAACGATTTCGTTGCATTTTAACTCCTATGGTGCAGAGAAACAATAGTTGCATGCTTCGGAAAGAACCATCTCGGGAATTGAAAATAAATCAAATATTGATTTTTTACAAAGGTATTAAGGAATATATTATAATTACACAGCATCATTCATCCACCTCATAGTTGTCATCATTTTACCCATTTGATTGAAAATCCAAAATCCGAGGACTGAATGTCACCTCCGACAGGAACAGGAACAGAGCACGATTTTGGAATCAGCGAAGGAATACGTTATTATTTTGGAAATGCTGACTTTTTAATAAGCCTTCAATAATAAAATATATTAATTATTTCTTATTATGTACATTTTAAAACGAATGAATTATATATATATATATATATATATATATATATATATATATATATATATATATATATATATATATATATATATATTAGTATATTAGCCTTAACATTTTGGTTATGACTGTATATCCAGCATCGATGATACGACCTTATGCTGGATTCTTTCCCATGTAGAAAATGTAGAAATACAGGCACTGGTTCCGTTAACAAGTCATTTATTAAATGTAGATACAAAATTTTCGTAATCCAATGGGGTGGGAGGATCGATAACTCCTTAAGGGAAGTAGATAAACGAAAGAAAAATACAGTGAGTAAAAGGAATAACCATCGTAAAGAAGTAGCGATTTAAACATCAACCACACATGTTGGGTGTTGGTAGGCGCATTTAAAACCTCACAGAATGTGTTCGTACTAAAAAGCAGATACACTCACAAATACACCGAGCAGAATGCACGAAGAATCGTATCATCGCGAAAGATCTACCACCCTTCTCTCTCGTCACTCTCAACAGCGCTTATACTTTCGTTAGATGGCGCTATTCCCCACCGTCCCACCGACACATTCACACGAGAGATTCGCCAGACCTGCTTTCGGCGCCGGAGTGGCGTTCAGGCTGCGAATACCTACAGGCCAGGCACTCACTAGTATTAAGGCACCCCGCCGGCCTTGGCAAGAATGGATCCCTAGTTTTTGGCTTCAGAGTAAAGTGGATAGATCATTTAATCATTTCAGGCATTTGCCTCCCACTGTTGAGAGAAACCATTTATCATTCTGTTTATTTGTCACTTATGACTTGTTTGCAAATTGTTTCCAATTTGTGGTATATTTTTCAAGATCATCTTTAAATCTTATCTTTGATTTTCTTTACGACCTTCTTTTATCAAATGGAGGCCAATGGGTAATTTTTCTGGTCCATCTATCGTCTTGGAATCTTACATGGCCTGACCAGCTCCAATTCAGGTTTAGAACATAAGAAAAGAAGCAGTCTACAACAGGCTAATTAATAGCATATAACGAGGCAGCTCCTGTTCCCATCACCCAGTTCAGTCCCACCTAACATCTTCGTCTATAAATCTATCTAATCTATTCTTAAAACTCTGCAGGGAGGACGCTTCTATCACATAACGAGTGAGCACATTCCATTCATCAACCACTCGATTTGTAAACCAATTTCTACCAATCTCTTTCCTAAACCTAAACTTGTCCTAGCCTGTTCACTTAAAATAAGAACTTTCCAATCTCTCCCCTATTATAACCTTTTACTCTTATAACCTTTTACCCACTTGAAGACTTCAATCAAGTCCCCCCCTCCCCAGATTCTTCTCCTTTCTAATGTATTAAGATTTAGTCTCTTAAACCTTTCAACATAAGGTAATCTCCTCAACCCATGAATCATTTTAATCATCCTTCTTTGCACAGCCTCACGCAAAGCAACATCCATCCTGTAATATGGTGACCAAAATTGCACCGCAGAGTCAAGATGAGGCTTAACTAATGCTAGGTACAGTTTCACAATGACATTAGCACTCCTATCACTTACACTCCCAATAAACCCTTATACCCTAGTAGCTCTATCCCTAGCACATAAAAAAATACTTTTTAGTCTGGAGATCAGAACTTACAAGGGTATCCAAGTCTCTTTCGCATTCTGACCTTCCTAAAACACTCCCATTCAATTTATAAGTATGTATTCAATGGATTACACTTCCTTATGTTAAATTACATTTGCCAATTTGTTGCCTAGCGAGATAGTTTGGTTAATTCATCTTGTAATACCTTAGCTTAGCATCGGAGTCAGACTTCATAGCTTTCACTATATCCTGAAGTTTGGTTTATTCCCGTATCTAAATTGCTGATTTTCTGTCCCATCAAGTTATGCTCATCATGATGTATTTATTGTCTTTGAATCGTTCTAATTTTAACATGTTTTGATCAGGTCCGATGTTCTGCACCAGTAGGTCATAGTTGCGATTCTGCATTGGTTGTATAGTTTTATTTTCAGGAATATGGGCAGTTTGCTTTTGAAGCCTTTTGTTTAAGATAACGTTTACTTTAACAGAAAACGAGAATGCGAATGTTCACGCGGATCTTCGCCCTTCTATTTTTTTTTATAATTGAACAATAACGTTCAAGTCAATGCTGTTAGGTAAGGGTAATAGTAGGATTTTCGCTTTTTAGAGAAATGGATGGTTGCCCAGTCGTAAGGGTGAAACGGTTGAGAAAATCCAGCGGATTAAGGAATTTTTACTATTACCTTACCTAGCCGCATATATATATGCAAATTTTGTTGAAGACTATTGTGTATTTTGCCTTAATTAATTTCCTTTGGCAACTTCCTCTTCTTATTCTAACTATCTTTTTTTTTCATCTTGTAGATGTTGGATTACTTGTCCTGTATTCAACTCTTTTTTAAATGAATGTGTTTGGCAAAAACTAAACTAAATAAGATCGAAAGCTTAGCAATTTAGTTTGTTTTTTAACAAACACATTCATTTAAAAAAGAGATGAATACAGGACAAGTAATCCACCATCTACAAGATGAAATAAAAAAAGATAGTTAGAAGAAGAGGAGGAAGTTGCCAAAGGAAATTAATTAAGGCAAAATACACATAGGTCTTCAACAAAATTTGCATTCAAGAAACACTGCTACCCAACTACACTATATATATATATATATATATATATATATATATATATATATATATATATATATATATATATATATATATATATATATATGAATAACGTTACAGCCACGAGGAAAATGAAACAACGGAGAACTGCGAGGCCTTTCGACTAATGGTCCTTTACTGAGCAGACTGAAAGGCCTCGCAGTTCTCCGTTGTTTCATTTTCCTCGTGGCTGTAACGTTATTCATAAATTCCTCACGTTCCTTATTTTCGTGATTCAGTTATATATATATATATATATATATATATATATATATATATATATATATATATATATATATATATATATATATATATGGAGAATCTGCCAAAACATTTATTAGCAATATATAATGTCAAAAATGGGGCGAAGCTTATCGGGAAAAATAAACATCGGCGAGTTGTTATTCTCCCTATTCTCCTTTTGCAAATAGTCAGAACTTTCTGAGCATAAACAGTCGCCAAATTACAGACTTTTCGCCGCTTGCATATCCCAGTGCGCATATATAAAAAGAAATCTAACAGGCGCTAAATGCCGGCGCTTAGGAATAGTAAAATTATACACACAGATGATGCCTTAAAAAAAAAACGCACGTATTTTCCCGCCATTTCTTTCCCTCCCGCGAAAATGCGTGACGCGAAACTTGCCAGACTAAAATGCCATTATAAAAGCGGTAATTTCGACCTAATCCGATTTTTAAAATTTCATTACAAATTACCTTCCTTTGAACTACTTTCATTCCGTACGAACTTACACACCTCAACATACAAACGAGCAAATGGGTGGGTGGAATTTCCTGGAGGAGACTTTGTAAGAGACATCGGGGCTAGATAAAACGAGTTTAATATTGTGAGATTAGAGGGAAAATTTACAGTGTAGGGGCTGTTCACCAAATCTATTCTAAATGCTATTGAAACAGTAAATCAGTTCGTATTTACGAGTTTCAGGAATAAAAGAGATTTTTTTCTCTGACACAAACTAGTTAAGAGTTAGTAGACAAGGTTAGGTGAAATGAGATTTAGTTATTTCAAGATTACTTACATACAATGTTTAAGGCAATTTCCACTTCAGTATATAAAAAACACACATTCACTCTGCTTGGCACTAATAATTATTTCTCGAGTTTACCAAACTGCTTCAAAATATTATCTGTAAGCTTCAGAATAAACCGTACTTTCAGAATATGCTTTGACTGGAACAATTTTCATAAAGAGATGTCTTATTTCAAACAATTTTGTAAATTTAATTTATTCCCAGCATCATTACTCGAAAAATTGATTAAAAGTTTCCTAAATAAAATACCCGTGATTCCTCTCGTCAAATCTAATGTATCAAAACAGAAAATGTATCTCAAAATACCCTACATAGGCTCGCTGACCTACAAACTCATCTTAGGCTTACAACAATTATTATCTAAAGTTTATCTACAAATCAAATTCTACTGTATACCAATTAATACTATCTCTCTTAAAACCTAATTGTCTCATAAGGAGAAACTACCCTTGCTACTCAGGTCCTCAATTGTTTATCAATTTATGTGTGCGAGTCGCCAAACTCGCTACGTAGGCAAAACTACGCTACAATTGAAGCCAAAGATTTTCAAACATAAGGGAGTTTCCGACTACACAGAAAGACCCATTGCTAAACCAGAATTCTCTGTAATAAGGAATCATTCGGATATCTGAACCTCATTATTGTCCCCCTCAAATTTCAAAGCTTGGGGTTCTGCCGATAAATCCGTAGATCTCAACATTTTAGCATCTCTATTTATTCAAATGCTTAATCCATAATTAAATTCAAGTCAGTCGTCCACACCAGTTTACATCTATTAATTTAAATATCCTAATTTTAGTTTGTTTTTTAATTCATTTTTACCTAAAATGTAATGTTCTATTAGTTGGTCAACCATATTTCAATTATTTTAAACAACTACTACCATGTTTAGCTCAGTTCAAATTTTCCACATATTAAATCATTCGATTCCTGTCCTCTCAAGTTGGTAAGTGTTCATTCATTTATTTCATTTAAATTTTTGCTTTGTTTTCTTAGTTTGTTTTTATAATTTTGCAGTGTTTTTCTTTGTAATTTCGGATTGTCCTCGGTCAGTTTTTGCATTGTTTTCTTAAAAAATTACTAAACTCTGAATTTATTCATTATTACATGGTTGCCTTATTTTCTCTCAAATTCAACAAGCTTTATTTTATTGTCAGTCATTAATACATATCTCTTCATGTATTCTAAGCTTGCTTGCTTTCATATTGTTTTACTCCATTATAGGCTGAAGATGAACATAGCTAATGTTCGAAACGTTCCAAATTATATATGTTCCGAATACTGGTTCTGGCTATAATATATATATATATATATATATATATATATATATATATATATATATATATATATATATATATGTATATATTATACGCCCAATGGGGGAAGATAGTGCAGCAGGGATAAAGCCCACCCACCCAGAGAGGGGAGCTATCATTCAACCCCCCTCTCCTATTTCCCTGACCCTGAAGGAGGGAAGGGGAGATCTGGTGGTGAAGGTGGGTCTTGTAGTAGGAGCTGAGGGGCACCGACGCCATCTTAATTGCGCTCGAATAAAGCGTCGGTCGCTCCCACAGATAACGGACGCGGGCGGGGGGGAGGGGGATATCAGATGTGGGGGCTCCTGGCGGGAGGCAGTCCCCTGTGGGAAAGATAGGACGAGGGAACGACGCGCGAGTCCTTACACTACATATCTTCACTAAGCACCTTAACACACACACACACACACACACACTGATACAACATACAAAACATAACAAGGAAAAAGATGCACAAGACGTGTACACGCCCATGAGTTGCCGGAATTCGACCCGACAACCGTTTGCATGGGAAGCTACGACGTTACCACTAAGCCACGGTGGACTCGAAAGAAACAGCTTGGACATGACAAGTTCAGAGGTCGCTGGATCGAATCCCTATGGAGACATATCTTTTCATAATTTATGAAACCGGTTATTAATGTCCTATTGAGCCTACATTATGGGGGAGGGTGTTGTTATTTTGGAACACCTTAATTCAAGATGTTAACTCCCTCCCCCCCTTCCCCACAAGTATAGACGGGGAAAACACTTATGTCTATTAAATTCGACAAATTTTCCATCGATACTATTAAGCGTTCAGATTACCTTTCCTTTTAGTCCCCATCCCCCTCATTGGTAATATCCAGGGACCCCGTGGGGAGTTCACTGGTTTGAACCCCCGTGAAGACTAATTTACAATTTTGACGAAGCACGCAATTATGCCTCACTGACCGCGCGTGCGTACATTAAACGCGTCTAGACATTAAACGCGTGTTTTCCCCGTCTATACTTGTGGGGAAGGACGGGGGTGGTAACATCTTGAATTAAGGTGTTCCAAAATTCCCCCCCTTCCCTAGTGTAGGTTCAATAGGACATTAATAACCAGCTTCATAAATTATGAAAAGATATGTCTCCATAGGGATTCGATCCAGCGACCTCTGAACTTGTCATGTCCAAGCTGTTTCTTTCAAGTCCACCGTGGCTTAGTGGTAACGTCGTAGCTTCCCATGCGAACGTTTGTCGGCTCGAATTCCGGTAGCTCATGGGTGTGTACACGTCGGATCCAATGTCCTGTCAACCCAGAAACAAAAAGATAAAAAACTACGGAAAAATATCCCGGGAGGGAGGGGGCGTCTAAGTTCGTAGTTTCAATTAATTATGCTCTTTATATGAATTTATTCTTTGAATTTTATAATACTTTCGTTTAAACTGCCAATGTATGCAACTGTAGCATGCGATTATTATAGTAATAGTTCTCTACCTTCACACTACGAAATGGGGGGAGAGGGACGCGCCACCTCGTCTAGCCAAACACGTAAATGTATCAATAGATCAATCTAATAGGCATTGGTAGGGTAACCGCATAATGCTTTGTTTTGGGTGTTGTGGTTTGTCATTACGGTGTTCCTCTCATAATTCTTTCTCTAGGGCGATGACCTCCTTAGTTATGTGTTCTAGACAAGGCTGCCGATGAGATTTTAAAGAAATCCCTACATAATGCTTCACAAACCACCCCAGAATAAAAAGAAACCCACTCAGATTGTAAAATATATTGAATAACTATTAAATAGTAAAATAAATGACAGTAATCACCAACAAATTCTAAGGAAAATTAAGATTAATTTCTTTGTTTTTATGCATTGAGAAATCATCTTTTCCAAATCCCCGATTAATTTCTTTCTGGGTTCCCATAAAGGACAATCCATATTGTTTTTCGTAATGGATTGTTTGGTTAAGCATCTATCTTTCACTGGTTTTGCTTTTAAAGAATGTGTTTTTGTTTTGATAAAATATATTGGGGAGAATATCTGTTTTAAGCGTACAAATGAATGCGCAAAATGATTAAATTTGGCATGAAATTAGACAAATGCAAATCACCTCGAGGATACTGAGGAAGCCATGTTTGTACACACTATTCGAAGTGTGACGTAACATTAAATTGTGTGATCTAGTAATTACCTTTTAACTAAATTAATTTACACTTCTCTTTACAATCTCCAGTATTGCAATGGCTTTATTCTTAGCTTTCAAACAATCTTTGAAGTAACTACTACCATTCCTAAAGTTCTCTCTTTGTAAGATTGATATGAAACTAATAAAAAAATAAATACATTTATCAATTGAAACAAACTAAAATCTGTCCTCTGTCATTTCATAACATTAAATATCATTTTCTAGACTTCCATCCATTGATTTACATTTTTCAAAATGGAAGCTACGGACATAACAAATGACAGGTGCTATAAAGAGAAATGTATCATATAAAGGCCAAGAAGTAATTTGAAGAGTATATAATTCTTATAAAAAAACTCATCTGGAATATTGTGATCCGCCTTGGGCTTCCTACTTTGCGCAAGGCTTAAATATGATTGAAAATGTTTGGCGCAGGGCTACTAAGCTTATCCCATGAGTCAGTAGGCTCAGATAGGCTAGAGTTAAAAATCATTTCGGTTAGGTGTAGATTGCCTAGGGGGTCTATGATTTAAGTTTGTCAAAAGATTCAAATGAGGACATATTGATAGATTTTTTTCAGTTTTGGGGTTAGAGAGGAACAAGGGGGTCATACTATGAAATTGACTATGAAACAATCTAGGTTGGATATTTGAAAAATCTGTTTAGTCAACAGGTGGTAAATTTTTAGAATACTTTACACATAGAAGTGATTAAGAGTGACCCATGGATGATATGATAAGGAGTATTTCGTTTACATTATTTTGTAGAGATTTAGTTCCATTATATGGATTTTAGTATAATAGTAAGAAAAAGATCTCGGCAAATACAAAGGAACTTTGTAGGGAAAGTGGTTGGCTATTATTATTATTCCTTTTGGATGTACTGGTAAAATTTCGAGTGGGGATTCCACTTGCGTGGAATTTGCCCGATTTATAACTAGAAAGCCCCGCATAAGGTAACTCACGTTCGAACGTCTGTGATCATTATACGAACTTATTCTTGAAACTTCACATTCCTATCCCTTTCAATTTATTCATCATTTCTTTCAAATATTTGCCTTTTCCCTCAATGTTTGTTCCACCAATAATGCCCTCGTTGGTTGTTCTATGTTATTTTGCGCTTTAATTGCAATGTGGAAGAGGCTATGGCAGGCTAATCTGCCCGATAATGATATAATTTATGGCTCTTCGACGACCCCATAAAATCCCCCTCGCCTCATTAACGAGACAAAAATTCCCACCTTGGCGCCAATTTGTCCAATATTTCCCGCCCGAAAACGAGATATTTTTCATGTTTTGTTTTATAAATAATATATTTTTTATAAGGCATAAAATAATTTGTCATACATAATCCGAAGAGGGAAGGTGCATGACGAAGAGGAATATTAAAAAAAAAAATAAAGATTAAGATGGAAAAAACATTACACAAAGCCAACCGACCAATCACAAGAACCTAACCTTAATCTAACCTAAATTTATATCTTAAATTAACCTAATCTAACTTTAAACTTAATCTATCCTAACCTTAAATTTAACCTTAACCTTAAACTAACCTCACCTTAACATTAATCTAAACTAAACTTATCCTTAATCTAACCTAAACCTTAAACTAACCTAACCTAAATCTTAAACTAACTTGATTTAAACCTAAAAATTAATCTAACCTAAACCTTAAACTAACCTAACTTAAGCCTTAAACTAACCTAACCGTAACCTAACCTAATCCTTAACATAAATCTAAAACTTGCAAGCTGGTATGTTTCCACCCACATCTACACACAAAAGAACCACAAGGCAAAGTAGTGCACGGCGCTACAGGGTGCATCCATAATCTCAATTAACCACACTGAAACAAAGGCGGATAAAGCACCATCTCAACACTACACGAAACTATAACATGGAAAGACCATACCATCTTCCGCTAAACACGCGTAAAACTCTAACCAATCGTTAACTAGGCCCCAACCGCACCAAAAACTAATCTACATACAGCACAGCATCCACTATTTGCACTCAAATCACCCCCATCAAGTCCCCCTTATATATATCCACCCCTAATAAACATCCCCCAACCTCACAAAACTCATCACCACCCAGAACTAAACACACGCACAAATGCTTCACCCACATCTGCACTCCCTCCTACTAGAAACCACACACAACTACTACATTCACAACCCGCACACACACTCACAACTCGAACCACACCCTTCAAGTGCACCCCTTGCCCCTGCCTCTGCCTCTTCTCGATCCTGAGGGAGAGAAGGAACCATCACGCTACACAACCTTTCCTAGGACACCTATTTTTGTCGAGTGGCGCCATCATGTATTTTTGGTGGCGCCATTAGGTATTTTTAGTGGCGCCACCAAGTAGTTTTGTTGAAGCCACCATTTTTTCTGACTACCAGTCAAGCCACCAGAGCTCATTATCTTCATGGACGCGTCTTGTGTGAATTGCTCCGTTAGTTTCCATTATTATATACCTAGAATAAAATGGTGACCAACGAGAGCATTTAGTACGAACATTTCTGAAGAGAAGTTTGCAAAAAATGTGAAGTTAGGTGAAGTGAAAGCGTGTGGAAGGTACATAGTCCAGATACACTACATGGGGCGCGCAACTCTCCCGAATCAAATAGGAATGGGACCCCTATTCCAAAGCTCCAAGGACTCACCATACTGCTTCTGATTCAGCCACGGTCCTCCCAGGCGACTGTAGGGAGGGGCGAACCCCCTCCCTTCCCCAATTCGAGGAAGTGGTGGGAGGTGGTCCTCGAAGGGGAGGGAGGGCATATCAGGAACCTCGTAGATGAAGGGCAGCGATAGGGAGCTCCTCCAAGTGCGGGGCGCCCTCGGGTGAACCCACGAGTTCTCGAATACTCCTGACGAAGGTCGTGGTCTTTGAGGTCCTCCCTGGACGAGGGGGCGTCGTTCAACTTCCTCCCGAAGCGGCGAACGGGGATAGTCAAGAGTCGGAGGTCCCTCTCGAGGGGCCGTGGCTACCGAGACGCACTTAGTACGTGTTTTTTTCGGAGATTTTCGGGGGGATGGGGGCAGAGACAAGGAGGGGTGAGTCGGTTGGAGGGGCGGGCACTGGGTATCTCGAGAAGAGTCTTTCCTCGCGGTGCCCTTTTTAAATTTGCTCCAGACGCAGACGCTGAAGGAGGGCCATTTCATTTTAAGATTCCTGTTACGAAATTAACCACAAAACTAAGGCGCTTTAGTGCCCATCAAACCTTAAGCCCTTATACACAAGTACAGCCCCTCCCTCAAGTACCACTCAAAACCTCCCAGAGGACTAACCCCTGACCCCTTACAAAGCCCCTCCTGATATCTAGTACCCATGACAACGAAAACTCTTCCAACTTAACCCCATCTAAAACGCTCCTGTCCGTTCCCAAGACACCCAGTCGTTTAGGCAACCTTGATACCCCCCATCGATTTACCAAAAACAGGGTACGGCCCCCCAAAAGGTCATAGAGAGGGACAAGGCCATAGCAAATTTAGCCCTTGTCTATGACGAAGAACCCTCAGAAATTGGCACATGAAAACGATCTCGCGATAACTCAGTTATCGAATTTATCAACTACTTAAAGGATGCAACTGGACCAATGCATCCCCAAAATAGTCACGTTGATAATAAAACTAATAATACTACAATTAATACTATATTATCAAAATTGGGCTCCCGACCAGCCCGATGAGTCACGCGAGTGAAATACCTTCTCCCAGTCCTTGCCAACTTGACCGATGCATACAAGCAATGGCAGCCAAGGGCGCCACAAAAGTCGCATAATAAATCAAATAATTAATAAACAATAATTAATAGGAATAGTTAGAGGTAGAGGAGCACGCCTCGAGTGCATAAGGAAACTAGGAGGGTGGTGTTGCTACTTGTCTGAAACCAATAACAGGACCTCTCAGGCAGCGTTGCACGGAAGCGGCCTTAATGCGTTACGGGGGTGAAAATTGAAGCAATAGAGGGCGAGTGAAGGGAAACGACGCGCATCAAGAACCCACGACGTCTACCACATGTGGCTCTATCGCCTTCGTCAGTGGATTGATATCCATCGGTGCTATTCTACTCTGGTACAACCTATTGTTTGTTTGTTTACCTTGACAAAGGGTGGAAGGGGGTGGGTACGAGAACCCTGTATTTATGGCTCTGCAATTCTCCAGGACAAACGATATTTTCTTGTTTACTCGGACAGAGAAGGGGTAAGAGAACCCTGTATTTATGGATCTGCAATGTTCCAGTACAAACTATTGTTTGCTTGTTTACCCTGACAAAGGGGGATGGGGGTGCGTACGAGAACCCTGTATTTATGGCTCTGCAATGCTCCAGTACAAACGATATTTTCTTGTTTACATAGACAGAGAGGGGGGTAAGAGAACCCTGTATTTATGGATGTGCAATGTACCCTTGAGGCATTTGTCAACGGTTATTTTTATTAACAAAAACACAGATACTTCTGTGAGCAAGAGTGTGAAAAGTGGTTCATAAAAAAGCGGTTAAGTTAGGAGAAATGAAAATGTGGGGAACCTACATAAAGTATACACCTCGGAGCACTAAGAACCAGTAGGGTGCGCGACTCTCCTAAACCCACCTCCGTTCTACATCGAAGGTAGGCCACTTTGGTTCTGAGGTTGATAAAAATCTATTCAAGGAAATTATCAAAGTCTTGCCCGACCGAATTTGGTGCGAGAAAACAAATCCTCAAATAAAATCAAATTGACCCCACCAATTAAATTTGCTAATGAACATTTTCGTTATGTTACAACTTAGCTTAACACCATCTATCTCCTCCAATAAATGGGCTATTATCACGCTTTCTTTAATCGTTAATAGGCCATTGCCACCCAACCCTTCCCTTTTGAACCCCATTGCAATAATAAAACGATAAAAAGGCAAATTACTCTGTCACCCAAGGCAAAACACAAGTTAAAAATTCAATTCGCTTTTTTTCCTCCTCACTCAACACGAGATTGGTAATGTGGCACCGAGTGCCAGACACTAAGGGACAAGAGTTACAGCAAAGGAAAACGCGGCGTAGGTAATACACTAGTCTCAACACTTGGGGGGCGAATGGCACTGGCACTTGGAACGAGCAGAAACACAAAATCACAGCACGGAGAGATGCACCGTACTGACGCCGTCCCGACTGGCACTCGGGCGCGTGGCACCTATCGCGGCGTAGGAGGAAAGTGGCCGCCGTTGGTCCGGTGTGTACGCGGTAAGCGACCATGATATACTAATTGTTAAGTATACACACACGCGCGCTGCGGCCACGGCTGTGGAAACACCGATTCCATCCATAGGCAAAGTTAAGCCCAACCAGGTTTGCTTTGTCGTCGGATGAGAGCTCACATTTGGTCGCCTTGTAGCCACTTGTGGATGGAAGTCCACGTTAAACTATTCCACTAAGATATAAGATAAATATCTGTGAATCGACAGTAAAAAATGTATATGTCTATCTCTCTCTTTGGTCCATTATAAGCGAAAACCTTTGCAATTTGTTTTTTTCAAAAACTTTCGACGGATGCCCTCGTTGTTTTCCCCCTTTTAATTAATAATCTGTACTTAAAAAACCCCCACAAATTATTTAGTACCCTTGTAGTGTGCGTCCTGAAACTACATAACCTCTTATGCATAAAGCTTAGTTTGGATTAGGTTGCATTGAGTTAGGTTGGGTTAGGTTGGTTTGGATTGGATTGGCTTGGGTTAGGTTGGGTTATTCATTTGGGAATAATCCCACGGGAAGAGGCTGGGCGCAATGGCACTCAAGAGTTCGGCAATTTCCCTAATTTGTGACAGGTAAAAGCTAAAAGTTTTGGAAGTTTCAAAATCACCTCATTCATATGAAAACATATATTTGCTGGCTAAAAAAATCTTCATCGGTTTCCTTTGCTGGGGCCGACTCCTAACTTCGATGGATGTAGTTTTTTTTTAATTAAAGGGGTCTCACCTGTCGGAAAAAACAACAAACCATGTAAGAGTTTTATGTACTTTTCCGAAATATATGTTTTGTTTGTTTGTTTGTTTTAGAAAATCCAACAGTTGTAAAAAGTCTTTAGGCGTCCAAGCACTCATCACCTGAAAAACTAAATACAATAGAGCAGCCCCCGGCTCTCGCCTCCTCCAAGTACTCGAGCAGTCCACAACCGTGAGTGTACGATCCCTTCCCGAGTACTAGGGACTAGAGGTAGCGACCCCGCTCGTCCCAGGTACCGGGATACGTATCGCACGCGAAACTCCGCCAGACTGGGGCCTTCGACAGAAATGTGCTGGGTATTCTGGGAAACCAAGGAATCGTCAGAGTAAGGTAAAGGAATGCACTCAATCAGATGGTGCTGCGTGTCGCAAAGTGTGTCCGATTCGGAAACGACAACAAAACGATTTGAAGCCGTCCAGGTATTTGAGGTGAGAGGGATGGGTAATTCCACAGGAAAAGTCACGGTGGAATGTTAAGCAACTTTAGTTTCCCGTCGGCCGTCTTCCATCTTCTTTGCTATACAGCTCGAAGAGCTGACCTGATTCCTAGCGTGTAGTCAGAGTGGGGGCGGGGGGAGCAATGCGCGAGTCTGGTCGTCTAGTACTTTCAGGTGGTTTGGCGCCCTCGTCAGCGCGCTCATTCCCCGCAATCCTTACATGTTCAGGAACCCAACAGAAAACAATCTCGATCTCCTTCGGGTTTGCAGCAGCTGTGACCACACGGATACTGCGAACCAGGGGGTTCGGAGACTAAAATCTCTCGAGGGTACTCAGTGAGCTCTGTGAGTCACTATAAATCACACTACATTCTCCAAACCGGCCATGTGGCGTAGTCTCCCCGTAGGAAGCAGTGCATCGCAACCAGCTCGACCGTGAAGACCGACGCAACGCCCAGAAGAGCCCCGCTTGCTTCAAACAAGGGTGAGAAGTGGTTGGAAGCCGACTCTACCTCTTCGATTTAAATTGATCTGTATACACTGGCTCGGCTTCACTCTGACACCGCGTGTGCTCCGAAAATGCGAAAGCTTTGGGAGAAGGAGCGTAGCGACAAGCATTCAGGAGTGGTACATCCAGGGTGATGTTCTGGGTAAAACTAGAGGCACCGCCAGCCCAGAAGCTTCATCGAGCTCTCGAATGACTTGCCTTGTCCTAAACCCGAACGGTTTAGGGCAAGGCAAGTTTAGGCAGGTTTAGGGTATGATTGACGTCTGTCAGAGACATAGGCACCGTAGGGATCGGCCTTTAATGGGATGAATCCGAGTGTCCGTGAGGGGAGAGCGCGGGAATTTCAGGGTACTTTTATATGGAGCTGGGTACTTATTTGAGGTTATCAAGACAACTATATTATTTAAGGCAAAGGAAGGGGGGGAGGTTGCGAGATAGGAAATTTCGGTTTTCACGATGGCGTGGTCTAAATATGCGTGGATTGCAGAATAATATTTTGGGGTTGACAACAGAAATCCAGATGTCAGCTACAGCATGTTTGCCTATGCAACTCTCAACCCTGAATTCTTGATGGGAAGGGGGGGGGGACACACTCGAAGCGTCCGAGAATAAATATCTACAAAGTACAAGTACTCATGGGTAAAAATTTACCTTCTCTCCCTTCCGGGGACACAGCCCGACTAGCTTAATGAGAAGATACTACATCAAGTGGTCCTGAAGACGCGTAACTCCCTTAATATTTCTTAACTACTACATTCGAAGCAGATATTCCCTTTTGCGTATAATCCAACGAGGGAAGTGGATGGATAAACGAAGAGGCCTGTATAACACAAACGGCCAACTTCCACCAATCCTCGCTTGGTGTGGGTTGCTTCGTCAAAGGTGGGGTTTAAGGGGGTTCTGGATGGGGGGTTTCCTAGTTGATGGGAGAGGGTGAGGTATTGAAGGTCTTGAATTTGATGTTTCCTGGTTTCCTGGTGTACAGGGTGACGATGGGTGAGTGCGAGACTGTGCTGGTTGAAGCAGGTCAGCAGGCACTGAGACCCTCTTAATTTCAGGGAGGAGCGCAAGGGGAACGAGAGGACAAGAAGAGAAACGAGGGAGAAAAAAAGGATAAAGTGGATGAAAAAAGGACGAAAGACAGAAGAATAATAAAACCAGGAGAATAAGCGATAGATAAACAGGACTAGAGGACAAACGGGAGCACAAGATACGAACAATCAGAGCGACAATAGGAAAAAAACAAAGGAAAGGCAAAATGATGACAAGACGAGGCCATTAAGAATAGAAAAAGGAAATACCCAAAGGATCAGAAGAGGAAACTCAGGGGGACAAAAAGGAAGACAAGAGGCAATAGGAAAAGTAAGAACAGAATCAGATGATCAGGACAAAAAATAAGACAAGAGGCAATAGGAAAACTAGGAACAGAATCAGATAATCAGGACAAACAAGAGCACACGAAGAGGCCATACAATCAGGAGGACAAATAGGAAGAAAGGCAACAATAAGAAAGCTATAGAACACAATCAGACAATCAGGACAGGTCCCTTGGAAGCCCTGCAGTGTGCCCGGCTGCCCCTAGCAACCTGCCCGCCTCTCCTCCCCTTCTCCCTCCTTTACGGCTGACCCACTTGGTAGCCTGGCGCCGCGGTGCCTCTAAGGGCGCACCTGTTGGGATTTTAGCGGTAGAATAGCGAAGGACATGGGGAGGAGGGGTATGCTGAAAGAGAAAGGGGAGTGAGTGTGCTGACTGAATGTAGCTTGGGGAGGGGGGCTTCTGAAAGGGGGAAGGGAAGGGTCCCCAAAACAACAATTTTAATTTAGGGGTAAAATGGGTCCCAACCATCCATCTGTCAACGGTGAAATTAGAGAGGACACAAATAACGGGAGAACTGTATGAAATATACACACATGCGTATACACAGACACTAATACACATAATTTTTGACACATACACAGATGGAGTGTGTAAAACTATATACTACCGTTTTGTGAGTAGAGTATAGTGGATAACTGACGAACACTATGGTAGTTTTGTTTGGCTGGGGAAACAACGACAGAATCTCATATAATTCTTGACAGGGGATTCTGGTTAAAGTAGTGGAGTTGGGGTAAGTGAAAGTGCGTACAAGATATAGCTCGTGGAGTCAAAAGAGGGTCCTACTCGTCGTGCAACTGTCTAGAAGCTGGCAAAAAAAAATCGAATAATTAATACGTATTGGTGATAAATTCACCACAAAGGGTGGTCAATTCCTACTTTGGAGTTTTTTTTCAATCGTTTCAGTCAGGACAGCGCACCAAGTAGTCTTCTTTTTGACTGCTCGGGCTATTCATTCTCCACACATTTGTACTCCCTCTAACTTTATCACATTCAGCCAGAATAAATTTTTAAACATTTCTGCTTATATCATCGATGGTTTCTATCTTTCCTCCCCCCCCCAAGAAAAAATATATATCGGCCCCAGTGTGGGCCATGTCAGATGTAGTACTGGGTTGTATGCTGTATCTGACATCTGTATGATTGAGTACCATCCCGTCATCAGTGTCTGCAGAAAAATCTGCAGAGAAAGGTAGCAGTAGTCGTAGGAAGTAGTAATATAAGTAGGTTAAAACTGAGAAGAGGAAACAAACGAGGGAATCTTGACAGAAAATGTTATTATTGCGAAGAGTAAAACAACATTTGCATCTTCACTTTGCCTATCTTCAACACTTTCTCACGGATATCTTTTAATAAACTTATATATATATATATATATATATATATATATATATATATATATATATATATATATATATATATATATATATATATAATAATAAAATTTAAAATTGCCTTTGTCAACAAAATAAATATATAATCTGCCTTTACAATAAAGGATCCTGTTCCAAAGAGTCTTCGGAGTTTGATTATATACTTATTTAAATGTCCCGAGTGTTCCCAAGGCAAATATATCGGAAGTTTCGTGCAAGATACTTGAAACCAAAGAAAATTAAGCGATAAGAGATCACGTAATAAAGTGTAAAAGTGGTATCTCCTTAGAAAACTTTGAAATTCTAAATTCGCACAAATGTCCCATTACCCTTCAAATCCTAGAAACACTATATATAAAACAGCTCTCCCCGAACTTAAATAATGCTCTTCGTCGGTTCCCCTCCTTGTTGGCTGAATTCATTTGAGTGTGGGTTGCGGGGCGCAGTTTGGTGCTTTTGGGTCGGCCTGGAAAACGTAAACCGTTCGTTGGCAAGGTTTGTGATTTTGTATATTAGGTTTTTGCCAAATTTGCTTCAATTATTCGTTTAAAATCCATTTTAAAACAGTTTTATATAATCATTAGATTCATAAATACAAGCGCCCCTAACCTAGTAGATTTTAGCAATTATGCATTCGCTAACTAATTTAAATATTTCAAAATCCTTCCTTATTGTAAATTTGAGCTTATTTCTAAATATTCCCTTTAACTCTAACTTTGCAATTCAAAGCTAATACTAGCTAGTAAAGTTCTAGATGTACATTTAGCAGTGTGCTCTCTTTACAGTGCAAAATATTTTGTTCATTTATTTGTATTTTAGGCCTAAGAAGATGACCGTATTGTGGTCGAAACATATATATATATATATATATATATATATATATATATATATATATATATATATATATATATATATATATATTAAGTTGTTTTAGAACAACTTAATATTAAGGTAGCCTTTAAATACAATCATACATTAAAAAATCTCTTAATAAAGCATAGCCCCAATAATGATAATAATGTAATTTACCGAATTCCATGTTTAGATTGTAATTTATTCTATGTAGGCCAAACTTCCAAAAATGTTTCTATAAGGACCCAACAACACAAAAATGCAGTAATTAAGGGAGATCTAAATAATGCCTTGGATGTCCACAATTCCAGGATGGGACACGGAATTAACTGGTCAAAAACTGATACTATAATCCATAGTAATGATTTTATAAAGAGAAATATCCTGGAATCATTTTTAATCTCCCACACAAAGGAGAGTAATCTCAACATTAGCCCAGGGCTGTTTTCGCTAGATCCAATTTTATCACTTTTTCTAAAATCCGACTTATCTGATAGCATTAAAATGTTGACCTCATCCCAGGGAAACGTGCTTAGTATAAATACTGTGTGTTTTATTTTTCTTACCATTGAGTTTGAAAACGTCGAAAAGACGAAAGTACTAACTCCAATCCGCCTTTTATTCAGTTTCCTTCCGTGGTACATATTCATAGTTATCACGCGCTAACTTCCGTGATATTTCCCATATATATAAATATATATATATATATATATATATATATATATATATATATATATATATATATATATATATATATATATCAAGTTGAGTCATAAGTAGTTTTCGTTTTTGTGAAATATATTTATTCACGAATAGCTGAACAATTAAATAATTTCAATGAATGGTATATTCGCCATTTATGTCAATCACCTCTTGCCATTTAGCTTGTTGATTTCTCTAAGGTAAAATTCAGCCGGTTTGAGTTAAGAATTTGTCCACGAACATTTTTACTTGGGTCTTCTTCAGAATTTATTTTTTTTTACTATTCAGAGCACTTTGATGTGAATAAACAACAACATGGAAATCACTTGGTGCAAGTTCTGGTGAATATAGTGAATGGAATAGAACAGATCAGCTTAAGTCCAATATTTCTTTGGTGTGATTCTCGCTGTATGTGGTCTTGCTTTATCAAAAGGAAGCTCAACGTGTTTCCTGTTGACGAGCTCAGGGCGTTTTCTTAAAAGATGTTCATGCACACGTTGGAACCGTTGACAGTATAAGTTTGCATTCCACCAGTTATCTCAAAACATTTACATCGAAGTCTGATGATCGTCCTGGTCTTAGTTCATCCTTCAATGATTGTTTCCCAGAATGAAACTTTGAAAACCAATTTTGGACTTGGCGATCAGTAATGGCGCCTTGATCATAAACACTACAAATTTAATTTGCTGTTTCCGAGGCGTTTTTGTTATTATTAAACTCCCACAAGATCACATGTCGAATATGCCTTTTCAATCCCTCTATTTTAGTTTAAATTATGATGTACACTTGTGTACTCTTTATGTAAGAATGAGAGGTGAACGCTCTTTCTAAACAGGTAATTTACGGTTAAGGTTAAAACACTAGAGGATCGAAATGCACCGTTATATTTTGATTCAACCTGATTATATATATATATGATGAAAATTAATGCAATATCGCAAGAAAAGATGAGGAATTAAACCACATTCTCCGAAGACAATTTAATTCAGAACAGTTCTGAATTAAATTGTCTTCGGAGAATGTGGTTTAATTCCTCATATATATATATATATATATATACACACACGTTCCCGCGAGTTTTTGTACCCTGAATTTGGGGTTTCCATATTCTTTAGAAGGAGATGTTTTAAGGGGCTGTCAGAGGCGTCTTTCGCTTCCTTTCATCGAGATTAAACCGAATGGGGCGTGGGGTGTTAGTGCCAGCCTAATTGACTTCCTCTCAATTAAGCATTTGCTTCAGGCACTGTGCCGAACTTCCTCTCTCTCTTGCCTGAGTGTTTAAAAAGCTACACGAAACGAAACGGGTAGTCTCTTTCACCTAACCTAACCTAACCTTCCTCTACCCCTAAGTCAGTTGGTTTATTGGACACTGCAACATCTAAGAGAACCTAAAATATATTTACTAGTTATCAGTAGAAACTTAAATTTTAAGGCTTTCATATTCTGTACTTGAGAATTCGTATTAAGAGAAGGGATCATAAGGATTAATTAAACGCCGTAGTACATTCGATACTTTATTCGGTATTTCGTAGATATCCTTTCCTCAGTTGAACAGGACGAAGCCTACCACTTCCTTAATTAATAACTGAATAAAGCTTCCACCATAACACGTTTTAATCGTACGTGATATTTTGCGCACATAAAATTTCTTTAAAAAAATAATCAAAATGAAACTATGGATAATCTTAACTAATGCAACAATTAACGAAGTGATGGTGATGATTTATGCCCTAATATGGTAGTCGCCAGATGGAGAGGTTATAAAAAAAAATGCAACCCTCAACTCTGATACTGAGACCGAGAGAGGTTTATTAGAATCCTCCATGAACAGGTTTATACGAGGAACCTGACACTCGAACCCTTGGTGATTGTGGTATCATAACAATGGTCCCTTCAACCAATAATAGGGGAGAAACTTCTACAATTGGTACCAACTGAGGGCTTTACAACCGCAATACCAAAATAAGTAGATTTCGAGCCTATGCCGATAATGTTAAGCACAAAACTAAGTATATATGTAGACATATGCATACGCGAAAATAAAACAAGAGGGTCAATCTCACTAAGAGCAATTGTGCACACAAAATATAAACAATAACAAAAGGCAAATCGCACCATAGACCAGTGTATAAACAAAAACAAAACAAAAAACAAGGGGAAGTTCTCACCCAAAGCAAGTACATTTGAAGTGTTCCGCCTCCGCCAAGAACTCTCTTACTCCGCAACGGGCCTATTATGGCAACGGATAGGCACTCGCCTCCGACACCGGAAATAATCCGTTCGCCGGGTCTGCTCCCGGTGACGGACGGAGACTACTCCAAAGAGACACCAACGCCGATAAAATACCCGGTATTAAATGCCGGGAATTAACACGACCCCTTTAGTTTCATCTCGAGAACGCAGATAACAGAAGGCGAAACGGGCCATGAATTCCGGAGATCAACAGGATTAAACTTAACACTTAAACGCACATACTCCGACATATTCACATACGTGAACACAAAATTCCAAGCGTAAATTTAGTATACATTGAACATAAGAGTATACGAGTGAAGAATGAATGAGACGGAATATCCGTTAAACACTGGCATTTCCTCTCTCTCTCCCCCCCACATCACCTTATGACACCAGGATAGACAAAATATGACACTGCCCTTTCTATTGTGTCCTTGTGACCCACGCGGTGGGTGCTCTACCCGACTTCTCGACGAAGGAAATTGGTAGCGTAGTGATTCGAGGGAGATGGAACTATAGAAACAAGGAACAGCAAACACCCTAAGATCCGCCCAAGGCCAGTTCGCTTACAGAAGATGTCAACTACCACATTTAACGTTAGTGTATCATGCTTTTTTTTCATGCTGTTATATATATATTTTTTGTTAACTATTTCAACTCTACGGTACACACTTATCTACATGTGTACCCTTTGTATATATATTTTTTACATGATTTTTTAAATATTTCTATTCTACTGTATACACTTATCTACATGTGTATCATTTGACCTATCTTTACATAGCTCTTCTAATTATTTCAATTCTACGGTACACACTTATCTACATATGTACCCTTGACATGCAGGTTCAGCTATCCCTCAAATACACGAACACGCTTCTTCGAACCAGGGGAGGGAGGGTGATAGGATAGTACTCTCTTCTCCCGCAGGTAGTGATGAAAATAATATACTTAGAGGACAGACGGAAAAAAAGGGGAATTCACATTCACTCCATGCAGGGAGGTGTCGCTGGCCTATTTCTTCTATTCATCATTTCAGTTTAATCTTCAACTCCTTATAATATATGACGTTTTAATCTGTGCTCCTACTACGTTATATTTACCGTATCGAAGTACTCACCAAGTTGGTTTTTGAACATATTAACTGACGTGCTTTCTACTACACGGTTGGGAATAAACACGAAAGAAAAGACGGTGACCTGAAAGTTCAATTGAGGATGATTGTGGATAGAGGAGACGCAATCATTCGGAACATGCAGTTCCCAAGTTCGGATAACAAACAAAAGATACAGACGAATACAGATACGCATTGATACGAAAATAGGCCCTATTACGAGATTACTAGACGAATATATACGCATTGATACGTAAATAGGCCCTATTAAGGGGTTACTACCCGAACATATACGCATTGATACAGAACTAGGCCATATTACGAGGTTATTAGACGAACATATACGCATTGATACGAAAATAGGCCCTATTACGAGGTTACTAGACGGACATTGACGCATGCATACGGAAATAGGCCCTATTACGAGGTTACTAGACGAATATATACGCATTGATACGTAAATAGGCCCTATTAAGGGGTTACTACCCGAACATATACGCATTGATACAGAACTAGGCCCTATTACGAGGTTATTAGACGAACATATACGCATTGATACGAAAATAGGCCCTATTACGAGATTACTAGACGAATATATACGCATTGATACAAAAATAGACCCTATTACGAGGTTACTAGACGGACATATACGCATTGATATGAAAATAGGCCCTATTACGAGATTACTAGACGAACATATACGCATTCATACGGAAATAGGCCTTATTGCGAGATTACTAGACGAACATATACGCATTGATATGAAAATAGGCCTTATTACGAGATTACTAGACGAATATATGCGCATTGATACGGAAATAGGCCCTATTAAGGGGTTACTACCGGAACATATACGCATTGATACGGAACTAGGCCATATTACGAGGTTATTAGACGAATTTATACGCATTGATACGGAAATAGGCCCTATTAAGGGGTTACTACCGGAACATATACGCATTGATACGGAACTAGGCCATATTACGAGGTTATTAGACGAACATATACGCATTGATACGAAAATAGGCCTCATTACGAGATTACTAGACGAACATATACGCATTGATACGAAAATAGGCCCTATTACGAGGTTATTAGACGAACATATACGCATTGATACGGAAATAGGCCCCCTTTACAAGCTTACTAAACAAACACACTTACGTTAAAACACTCGGAGAAAACCATTTTCGGAATTCAGAATTACCCCTCGTTCACAGTTCGCAAATTCGATATAAACATTCGGGGACAAATCCCTAAATTCAGTATCAACATTCCTTTGGAATTCCATATAATATTATTTCCGTAGTTTTACCACCAATCTGTACTCTTTTTGAGACCTTTTATTTCTCTGTAGGATTCGACGAGGGTATCTACAGCGTATTGCAGCTACAGTGAAGACGACCAGAATTGGGATTCCATCCGGAGACTACCACATCCGATGTTGCTTAACTTCGTTAAAATAGGAAGTGATGTTCAATTTGGGGGTGCTGTTATAGCCTTAAATTCAGTATCAAATTCCCCAAATTGAGTGTTAACTATCAAATACATCCCAAATTCAGTATCAAAACGATGAAACTATCCCTGAATTTAACCTCTGCATTTCATTGTTTCACTATTCGTTAAAAGGAGCCATTTTCTGAAATAAGGCGATAAAGAAGAATACATAGATTTATGTATTCTAATGAAGTGTAATCTCAGCAAGAACAACCTTAGAGATAGGCTTCACTTTTGTAGTAAATAAAAAGAATGGACTGTTAAAGATTGGGCAAATTGATTTCCCCTGATGAAGCTCCCACCACCCATACATACAACACCAAACTGCCCCAAATGCTTAACACAGATACACGACCCCACACATCTCTTCACCTGCCCACAGATACACACAGACTTGGGCCCGGTAGATCTCTGGGAGAGACCCCGGGATGCGTCGGGTCTGCTCCTGCGATGGTCCGGGGAGCTGGAGTGGGGCTGGAATAGGTGTGAGGGTCCCCGACCCACTGTCGGGCCGGGGACGGGGTCGCCACCACCACATATAGATAGCACGGAGGTGATACTGTTGATTCTCAGGCCACAGTGAGTGAGGCTAAGGATCCCTTCCATACGAGACACACTCTTCCAGCACTACAGGCTCGGAAAAGCCCCCCCCCCCCACACACACATATGAAGAATTGACGATCTTATAGGAACTGAGAGCGAAAATGGGGCTGCGTCTCCTGGCCTTCATAGAATGGAGGTTCTCCATCATAATGCATCGCAACGCGGTATCATAGACAACAAATAAAAAAGATGGTGGCGAAATGTTGTATGCTAAGGAAATCCTGGCGGCTGGCATATATCACTCTCTAACCGGAGCAGAGCATCCGACGAGGAGTGGGACTAACGGATGCCACGCTGTGCAGAGACAGGCGACTTCCTTTGTCCAGGAAATAACCTAACTTAACCTCTTTGCAAGCTGCATACACAAGAGGTCAGAAAAAAATGAGTGGAAAATTAGGATGTGTGGACTGATCTCTTCATGTGTTTTCAAAATGCAAGCGAAACATGGGGTTTAGGATACCATGTGGTACCAATTAAAAAGAGCAGCGAAAAAAAGGGGGAGAAATTGAACAAAAAACTGGAAGAAAGGAAAAAGGAAAAGGGAGAAAGGAGAAAAGAGAGAAAAAGGAAAAATACGAAATATATTTTAGTTTAAATGGAAAACCAACGAGGCCTTTTTCTTCAGATAGTTTGCCAGGAGAGATCTGTAACGAAAGGGGGAATGTGTTGAAGACATCAGCAGGTTCTTCAGGGGGATTGGGGCCAGAAGGGCACACAATCATGTAGATGTCAGCTGCACTATGATGGCCCCTGCCTCACATGAAAAATCCTTATAAGGCAAACACTGGAGCAGGGAGGGCGGGCTCATCACCCAGGGGCCAGGTCCTGCAGGTGATTTACCGTTGCTGGAACTCACACCCCATTGGATTAGCTCAATAAAATGGAAGAAGAAAAAAAAAAAGGATAATGTGAATAAAAGCGAAAAGGGCTAATAAGAGCAAAATAGAGAAAGAAAATACAGAAAAAAAAGCAAGAGAACGATCGAGAGAAAAGGGAAGAGAAAAGAGGGAAGAATAAAGGAAATAAATGGGGAAATAAAACGCAAATAAAGAGAATAAATGGGGAAAGAACAACGTAAATAAAGGGAATAAATGGGGAAAGAAAACACAAATAAAGGGAATAGAAAACCGCAAATAAGAATAAACAATTCAAATAATAAAAGGACAAATTTGGTGTTTAAATCTTCTCTCGCTCATTTTGACATTTTACAATCACTGATTAGGAAAGAAGAAAAGGGAAAACGAACAAATGAGAATGAGGGAAAGGAGGGAGATGAGAGAAATAGGAAAGAGGGAAATGAGGGTAAGGGACAATACGAGAAAGGAGAGAAATGGAAAATGGTGAAAGGGAAAAGAGAGAAAGGTGGAAAAGGGGATAAATGGGAAAGCCTGAAGTGAGAGAAATGAGGGCAATGGAAAATACGAGAAAGGAGGAGAGGGAAAGGGGTGGGAAAGAGAGAAATGGGATAAATAAGAAAGCCTGAGTTGAGAGAAAGAATAGAGTGAAATGAGAGCAAGGGGAAGGTGAGAATTGAGAGAAAGGGGAAATAATGAAAAGAGGGAAGGGGAAGAGGAAAACGAGATAAACGGATAAATGGAAAAGTCGTGAGTGAGAGAAATGAGAAAGAGGGAATTAGGGTAAGGGGAAACGCAAAGAATGAGAGAAAGGGGAAATTGTGAAAACGAGAGAAGTGGGAAGAGGGGAAAGAAGAGAAAGGGAAGAAAATGGGAAAGCTGAAAATGAACACAAGATGAAAGGGGGGGGGGAGAAAGAAATGTAGGTTGGAAATAAAAGAAAGAGGAAAAGGAGAGAGAGGGAAATAAGGAAAGTAGAGAAATGGGAAGGAGAGAAAATAGAGAAACAGGACAGGTGGAAATGGGAAAGATGGAAAATGTAAGAAAGGGGAAAGATGGAAATGAGATAAAACAGAAAGACGGAAATGAAAGGAACGTGGCAGAAAGAAAAGAAAGAAGGGAAAATAATGAAGGAAAGAAAGGTTACGAGGGAAATGAGATAAAGGGGAACTAGGGAAAGGAGAGAAAAAGGAAAGATGCAAATTAGAGAAAGGGGAAAGACAAGAAAGAAGAAATAGATTATGATAGAAATAGGAAATAGTTACGAGAGATAAGTGTTAAGAAGGAAACGATAAGAAGGAAATGGTAAAAAGAGAAGACGGGGAAGAGAGAAAAGAGAAAGGGGAAAATGAAAATGAAAGAAAGAAGAAATATGGAATAAGACAAAGTGGAAAGAGAAAATGAAAGAAAGTGGAAAGAGGGAAATCGGAGAAGCGAGAAGGCGGGTGGAGAGGAAGGGGAAATGGAGAAAGGTTAAAGCGAACGGAGAGAAAAGGGAAATGGAGAAAGGAGAAGAGGAAAATGATGGCAAAATGGACGCGAAAAAAGGGTAAATGGGCAAAGAAGAGAAATGTGAAAGGGGTAATGGAGATAAAATGGAAAGAGGGAAAATAGATAAAATGGAAAGCTTTAAATTGGTTTAGGGGGAAATATAGAAAGGGGAAGAGGGAAATGAGAGAAAGAGGAAAGATGAAAAGGAGAGAAAGGGAAAAGAGGGAGAATGAGGCATGGGAAGAAGGAAATGAGGCAAAGGGAAAGAGGGAAATTAGAGATAAGGGAAACATATAAAAGGGAAGAGGAAGGGTAAAAACGGGAAATCGAGAAAGGAAAATATGGAAAGGAGTGGAAGGGGGAGAGGGAAAGGAGAGAAATAGGAAAGATGAGAAGGAGAGAAATAGGAGAGATGAAAAGGAGAGAAAGAGGAAATATGAAAAGGAGAGAAGGGGAAAAAGAGAGAGAATGAGACAGGGGGAAGAGGAAAATGAGGCAAAGGGAAAGAGGTAAATTAGAGATGAAGGAACCAGATAAAGGGGAAGAGGAAAGGATAAAAACAGGAAATCGAGAAAGGGAAATATGGAAAGGAATGAAAGGGGGAGAGGAGAAGGAGAGAAATAGGAAAGATGGAAATGAGAGAAAAGGTAAACATTGGAAAGAGAAAAGAAAAAGATGAGAGAAGGAAAGAGTGAAAAGTATCCAAGAGAGGAAAAGGCACCACAGAGTCGCGAGGGGAAAAAATGAATTACAAAAACACAAAAGAAAAAAAAGACAAGGCAGAAAAATAAAAGAGGAAAAGAAACACAAAAATCAAAACAAGAAAAAGAGTGAACAAAATAGCGCGCTCATCTGGCGGTCACCGACGAGGGCACGGGCGCTTAAAACTCAATATTGCTATTTTAAAAACTCAGATGAGAGCGGCAGCAGCAGAAATAAAGGGGAAAAATTGAGAGGGACAATAAATGAAGGAAAGAGAGGGGAAGGCACAAGAAATAAAGGAAATAGAGTGAGAGGGACAATAAATGAAGGAAAGAGAGGGGGAGGCACGATAAATAAAGGAAATAGAGTGAGAGGGACCATAAATGAAGGAAAGAGAGGGGGAGGCACGATAAATAAAGGAAATAGAGTGAGAGGGACAATAAATGAAGGAAAGAGAGGGGGAGGCACGATAAATAAAGGAAATAGAGTGAGAGGGACCATAAATAAAGGAAAGAGAGGGGGAGGCACGATAAATAAAGGAAATAGAGTGAGAGGGACAATAAATGAAGGAAAGAGAGGGGGAGGCACGATAAATAAAGGAAATAGAGTGAGAGGGACCATAAATAAAGGAAAGAGAGGGGGAGGCACGATAAATAAAGGAAATAGAGTGAGAGGGACAATAAATGAAGGAAAGAGAGGGGGAGGCACGATAAATAAAGGAAATAGAGTGAGAGGGACAATAAATGAAGGAAAGAGAGGGGGAGGCACGATAAATAAAGGAAATAGAGTGAGAGGGACCATAAATGAAGGAAAGAGAGGGGGAGGCACGATAAATAAAGGAAATAGAGTGAGAGGGACAATAAATGAAGGAAAGAGAGGGGGAGGCACGATAAATAAAGGAAATAGAGTGAGAGGGACAATAAATGAAGGAAAGAGAGGGGGAGGCACGATAAATAAAGGAAATAGAGTGAGAGGGACAATAAATGAAGGAAAGAGAGGGGGAGGCACGATAAATAAAGGAAATAGAGTGAGAGGGACAATAAATGAAGGAAAGAGAGGGGGAGGCACGATAAATAAAGGAAATAGAGTGAGAGGGACCATAAATGAAGGAAAGAGAGGGGGAGGCACGATAAATAAAGGAAATAGAGTGAGAGGGACAATAAATGAAGGAAAGAGAGAAGAAGGCACGATAAATAAAGGAAATAGAGTGAGAGGGACAATAAATGAAGGAAAGAGAGGGGGAGGCACGATAAATAAAGGAAATAGAGTGAGAGGGACCATAAATGAAGGAAAGAGAGGGGGAGGCACGATAAATAAAGGAAATAGAGTGAGAGGGACCATAAATGAAGGAAAGAGAGGGGGAGGCACGATAAATAAAGGAAATAGAGTGAGAGGGACAATAAATGAAGGAAAGAGAGGGGGAGGCACGATAAATAAAGGAAATAGAGTGAGAGGGACCATAAATGAAGGAAAGAGAGGGGGAGGCACGATAAATAAAGGAAATAGAGTGAGAGGGACAATAAATGAAGGAAAGAGAGAAGAAGGCACGATAAATCAAGGAAATAGAGTGAGAGGGACCATAAATGAAGGAAAGAAAGGGGAAGGCACAATAAATAAAGGAAATAGAGTGAGAGGGACCATAAATGAAGGAAAGAGAGGGGGAGGCACGATAAATAAAGAAAATAGAGTGAGAGGGACAATAAATGAAGGAAAGAGAGGGGGAGGCACGATAAATAAAGGAAATAGAGTGAGAGGGACCATAAATGAAGGAAAGAGAGAAGAAGGCACGATAAATCAAGGAAATAGAGTGAGAGGGACAATAAATGAAGGAAAGAGAGGGGAAGGCACAAGAAATAAAGGAAATAGAGTGAGAGGGACCATAAATGAAGGAAAGAGAGGGGAAGGCACGATAAATAAAGGAAATAGAGTGAGAGGGACCATAAATGAAGGAAAGAGAGGGGAAGGCACAATAAATAAAGGAAATAGAGTGAGAGGGACCATAAATGAAGGAAAGAGAGGGGGAGGCACGATAAATAAAGGAAATAGAGTGAGAGGGACAATAAATGAAGGAAAGAGAGGGGGAGGCACGATAAATAAAGGAAATAGAGTGAGAGGGACCATAAATGAAGGAAAGAGAGGGGGAGGCACGATAAATAAAGGAAATAGAGTGAGAGGGACAATAAATGAAGGAAAGAGAGGGGGAGGCACGATAAATAAAGGAAATAGAGTGAGAGGGACAATAAATGAAGGAAAGAGAGGGGGAGGCACGATAAATAAAGGAAATAGAGTGAGAGGGACCATAAATGAAGGAAAGAGAGGGGGAGGCACGATAAATAAAGGAAATAGAGTGAGAGGGACAATAAATGAAGGAAAGAGAGAAGAAGGCACGATAAATCAAGGAAATAGAGTGAGAGGGACAATAAATGAAGGAAAGAGAGGGGAAGGCACGATAAATAAAGAAAATAGAGTGAGAGGGACCATAATTGAAGGAAAGAGAGGGGAAGGCACGATAAATAAAGGAAATAGAGTGAGAGGGACAATAAATGAAGGAAAGAGAGGGGAAGGCACAATAAATAAAGGAAATAGAGTGAGAGGGACCATAAATGAAGGAAAGAGAGGGGGAGGCACGATAAATAAAGAAAATAGAGTGAGAGGGACAATAAATGAAGGAAAGAGAGGGGGAGGCACGATAAATAAAGGAAATAGAGTGAGAGGGACCATAAATGAAGGAAAGAGAGAAGAAGGCACGATAAATCAAGGAAATAGAGTGAGAGGGACAATAAATGAAGGAAAGAGAGGGGAAGGCACAAGAAATAAAGGAAATAGAGTGAGAGGGACCATAAATGAAGGAAAGAGAGGGGAAGGCACGATAAATAAAGGAAATAGAGTGAGAGGGACCATAAATGAAGGAAAGAGAGGGGAAGGCACAATAAATAAAGGAAATAGAGTGAGAGGGACCATAAATGAAGGAAAGAGAGGGGGAGGCACGATAAATAAAGGAAATAGAGTGAGAGGGACAATAAATGAAGGAAAGAGAGGGGGAGGCACGATAAATAAAGAAAATAGAGTGAGAGGGACAATAAATGAAGGAAAGAGAGAAGAAGGCACGATAAATCAAGGAAATAGAGTGAGAGGGACCATAAATGAAGGAAAGAGAGGGGAAGGCACAATAAATAAAGGAAATAGAGTGAGAGGGACCATAAATGAAGGAAAGAGAGGGGGAGGCACGATAAATAAAGAAAATAGAGTGAGAGGGACAATAAATGAAGGAAAGAGAGGGGGAGGCACGATAAATAAAGGAAATAGAGTGAGAGGGACCATAAATGAAGGAAAGAGAGAAGAAGGCACGATAAATCAAGGAAATAGAGTGAGAGGGACAATAAATGAAGGAAAGAGAGGGGAAGGCACAAGAAATAAAGGAAATAGAGTGAGAGGGACCATAAATGAAGGAAAGAGAGGGGAAGGCACGATAAATAAAGGAAATAGAGTGAGAGGGACCATAAATGAAGGAAAGAGAGGGGGAGGCACGATAAATAAAGGAAATAGAGTGAGAGGGACAATAAATGAAGGAAAGAGAGAAGAAGGCACGATAAATCAAGGAAATAGAGTGAGAGGGACAATAAATGAAGGAAAGAGAGGGGAAGGCACAAGAAATAAAGGAAATAGAGTGAGAGGGACCATAAATGAAGGAAAGAGAGGGGAAGGCACGATAAATAAAGGAAATAGAGTGAGAGGGACCATAAATGAAGGAAAGAGAGGGGGAGGCACGATAAATAAAGGAAATAGAGTGAGAGGGACAATAAATGAAGGAAAGAGAGGGGGAGGCACGATAAATAAAGGAAATAGAGTGAGAGGGACAATAAATGAAGGAAAGAGAGGGGGAGGCACGATAAATAAAGGAAATAGAGTGAGAGGGACCATAAATGAAGGAAAGAGAGGGGGAGGCACGATAAATAAAGAAAATAGAGTGAGAGGGACAATAAATGAAGGAAAGAGAGAAGAAGGCACGATAAATCAAGGAAATAGAGTGAGAGGGACCATAAATGAAGGAAAGAGAGGGGAAGGCACAATAAATAAAGGAAATAGAGTGAGAGGGACCATAAATGAAGGAAAGAGAGGGGGAGGCACGATAAATAAAGGAAATAGAGTGAGAGGGACAATAAATGAAGGAAAGAGAGGGGGAGGCACGATAAATAAAGGAAATAGAGTGAGAGGGACCATAAATGAAGGAAAGAGAGGGGGAGGCACGATAAATAAAGAAAATAGAGTGAGAGGGACAATAAATGAAGGAAAGAGAGAAGAAGGCACGATAAATCAAGGAAATAGAGTGAGAGGGACCATAAATGAAGGAAAGAGAGGGGAAGGCACAATAAATAAAGGAAATAGAGTGAGAGGGACCATAAATGAAGGAAATAGATGGGGAGTGACAAGAAATAAGGGAGAGAGGGGGGAGGGGAGAGATAAATAAGAACGACAACAATTCGCGTTGGGAGCAAGTCTTGTCCAATGTCCATGAGCCAAAGTAGGGAAGAGTCACAATTGAGGGGGAGGGGGGGGGGCATGCCGACGATATCGTAACTCAAAATAAGGATATTAAGGATCCATAAAATAAAAAAAAGCTCTAAAAACAAAAATCAAAACGATAAAAATGATCAAACCAACAGAAGACCCCTCAGATTAACAAAAGCAATTAAAAGGATAAATAAAAAATAATTGTAATCATTACAAAGATTCCAATCAATAAAAACGAAATCAAGCCCAAGCAACAAAAACAAAACTCGAATCAATTAATAAAAGAAATCAACAGAAGTCTAATGACGCAAAACAACAAAATAAAATAAATCAATAACAGATTAGACAAAAAAAAAATCTAAATCTTATGACTGAAAACAACACAAACAACATTAACAATAAAAGGCCCAAGGACACCGAGTGTCAAAATAACAAAAACGAAACTCGGAAATCAAAAAGAGATTCAAAATATCAAAACCCAGACAAAAATCATTTAAAAGGACTAACTAAAACAAGAAGTAAAACAAGCCTTCCGGTTCCTAAGCAACCACAAAGACCCACAAAGGATTCCAAGGTGTAGTAAAGGAAAGTGTATATATACATATGTATTTGCATAAACCGAATTAAAGTGTGTATTTGAAGCGCTAGGTACCGGCAGAGCGCGCAATTCTCCTTGCCTTTCCATACACGATACCCTATCTATCGGGAAAGCATGCATGGTGAAGAACTACTCTGCCCAAAGCTTTAACCCATAATATCTTGGTTTTGGGGCAAGGCATTCACAGACAAGTGCAGGGGAAAGAGCTCTGACCCTCTGAAGCACAAACATGGCGCCCCCTAATGGAGGAGAGACAAAATGGTCATGAAAATATCACGATGGATGACGTTCAATTAATCTCCATTGACTCCATTGAAAGTGTATAAATAACCAGAGCTATTTTGAATGGCTTAGCGGCAGACTGATCCAACCACCTTGATTATCCAACGTTATGATCAAAGCTCATTATCCCCCTGTCGGTCATCCAAGAGTATAAGTATGGGGCGTAGTAATGCCTATATTTAATCAGCATGGGTAGATATGGGCAAACCGCCGAAAATCTGTGCCTCCAAAAGAAAAAATAAAGCAGCTTGGTTAGGCAAGAAACATCTGTCTCAAAAGAGTGACACCAACAGTTACCGAAATCCTAATCCAATTACTGCCAGCGTTGCTTGGCAACGGGGAACAAAAGATGCTTGTAAAGTGAGGCAGCTTGATTTATTATTCATGTGGCGGCGATTCGCAAGACGGCAAGTCGCGCGCGGCCAAATGAACACAATACGAGCAACCAGTCAAAGGAGACATAAATTGTTACGCAGACCTTAAAGTTTCAGTACAGAATGCGACACATCGAAAAATTCATTTACAAGGTAGCGAAGGAATTTCTTTTTAAAAGGTAACGATACTAGATGTGAATCTGGCTGCCATTACGCATAAACGGTGAAAAAAGGAATACAGAACAAAAAAAAGTCAGTACGAGGATTATATGTGTCATCCTTAAAAAAGAAGATAGGACCTCAAGATAGATAGGAACGAGTTCGATTCCTTTCAAGCAGGCTCTGAAAACCCACCGATGAATATAACAAAAACATTTACAAAAATCGAATAAGAGACACGTAAAAAATGATGTAGAAACAAAAAACAAAACAAAAGAAACCTAAACAACCAAATTACACGTCAAGTTAACATTAAATGCTAAATTAGTACACTAATCCAAAGGTTTGAACGCCTTATAGTAATATATATATATATATATATATATATATAAAACAACATTAATAAAACAAACAAAATAAACAATGAAAGAGATTAGTCTGATCCCCAGGCACCTTTGCAAATCTTGCAACCCTAAGACTTCCTTATTTTCACCACTATTCCCAAACCCCACTATTCTTGTAGACCTCTATCTCTCACACTCACACACTCACCACTTCCCCACAATAAAAATAATAAATAAATAAAAATAAAGATATTAATCAGAAGGTGGAGAAAATGACCCGAATTCTATCCGTCCTCTCCCTGCAGGCTTGAACCTAGCGGGCGGAAACAAAGGACTGTTTTCTTTTTATTAAATGCACTGGTATTGTAAGTAAAGGGGGGGGGGGACACATACACGGATCACCTGCGAAATCCACGCCGGGTTCCGACCCGCGGAAACCCTTGGGCAAACCCGTCTTTACCCGTGAGAGACCCGGGAGATGCTCCTAATACCCGGCACACTCGCCTCCTACCCGTGGTTAGCGAGCATGTTGATTTTTTTTTAAAAACCCGGTGGTTGATCGGAACCTGTCGGTAACCCGTAGACACTCGGCGTGTTACCCGGCAGTACCCGAGAGAACTCAGGAGCACCCAGAAGTACCCGACGGGTTCGAGTGTAGCTACGTATTCACCCTTGTAAATCCATCGGGTGCCATGAGTGACTTGCCGAGTATTACGGGTCACACGCCATGTATTACAGGTGTTCATGGCTAGCCACGGGTACTCACGGGTCACACGCCATGTATTACAGGTGTTCATGGCTAGCCACGGGTACTCACGGGTCACACGCCGGATACTACGGGTTACCCATCTGGTATTACAAGTGACACGCCGGGTATTAAGAGTGACGCACCGGGTACTACGGGTGACACGTCGGGTACTACGGGTGAAACGTCGGGTACTACGGGTGACACGCCAGGTATCACGGGCGGCACCCCGGGTACTACGTGTGGCACGCTGGGTACTACGGGTGACACGGCAGGTATTAAGAGCGACACACCGGGTACTACGGGTGACATGTCGGGTATTATGGGTGACACGCCGGGTACTACGGGTGACACGCCGGGTACTACGGGTGACACGCCAGGTATTACAGGTGTTCATGGCTAGCCACGCGTACTCGCGGGTCACACGCCGAATACTACGAGTTACTCGTCTGGTATTACAAGTGACACGCCGGGTATTAAGAGTGACACATCAGGTACTACGAGTGACACGTCGGGTATTACGGGTGACACGCGGGTACCGCGGGTGACACGCGGGTACTGCGGGTGACACGCCGGGTATTACGGGTGGCACGCTGGGTACTACGGGTGGCACGGCAGGTATCAAGAGTGACACACCGGGTACTACGGGTGACACGTCGGGTACTACGGGTGACGTCTGGTATTACGGGTGACACGTCGGGTATTGCGTGTGACACGCCGGGTATTGCGGGTGACAAGCCGGGTATTGCGGGTGACAAGCCGGGTACTACGGGTGACACGCCGGGTATTACGGGTGACACGCTGGGTATTACGGGTGACACGCCGGGTATTGTGGGCGGCACCCCGGGGCACGCTGGGTACTATGGGTGACACGCCGGGTACTACGGGTGACACGCCGGGTATTATGGGTGACACGCAGGGTATTACGGGTGACACACCGGGTATTACGGGTGACACGTCGGGTACTACGGGTGACGTCTGGTATTACGGGTGACACGTCGGGTATTGCGTGTGACACGCCGGGTATTGCGGGTGACAAGCCGGGTATTGCGGGTGACAAGCCGGGTACTACGGGTGACACGCCGGGTATTACGGGTGACACGCTGGGTATTACGGGTGACACGCTGGGTATTACGGGTGACACGCCGGGTACTACGGGTGACACGCCGGGTATTATGGGTGACACGCAGGGTATTACGGGTGACACACCGGGTATTACGGGTGACACGCCGGGTATTACGGGCCAAATTCGACCATTTTCGGCCCAAACAGGCCGGATTACCCGTCGGGTATTACCTATATCACAGGTAACTCGCTGGGGCTACCCATGATGTAATTTGACTTCATGAACCCCTGGCAAACCCTGGCCAACCCAACCCGTCTCCCGACCCGGCAACTCCGACCCGGTGTGGACTCCGAAATTACGAAGTATTTCTTTCGATTTTTTAAGTTTAGTTATTGGCCAAATATTTGTTTAAAAACTCCTAAAAGAAACTATGATCGCAAAAAGAAGCAAAACAACAATTGATACTAAAAAACAAACAAGCAAGATCAAGTGTTGGAGGGAGACCCTTGCCTCAAAGAGAAGACTGGAGGAGTCCATCCTCCTCCAAGAAGTCGTAAAATCCACAATTACGTGTGCATGAATTAGTTCCGAGTACAAGGTGCAAGAGGTAGCGACCCTGCTCGTCCCGGTACCAGGACAGGTAAGGTGCGCAAAAAAAACCTCCATACTGTGACATTTGACAAGATGACGAAGAGGATAGGGGACACACAGTCGTCGTACTAAGGTGCAAGGAGCGTTCAAACAAATGGCGGTGCGTCCCCCCGAGTGTATTCGATTCGGCCTCGACAAAAATTGACCTGAAGCCCTAGAGGCATGGGATGGGTATATCACGGCAAAATTCGTGGCGCAATGGCGCGCAACATTAGGTTCCCGTCGGCCGATAACAATCTTTTTTGCGATATAGCCAGAGTGGGGAAGGGAAAACGTTCGTCCTGCCGCCCAATCTTTGTAGATTGATTGGCGCAGATCAAGACAATCTCAACATCCAACCATCTCGTGGCAGCGGTGGCGTGACAGATAATGCGAACCAGTGGGGGCGGCGATTCCAACACTCAGTAGTTATGTGAGACGCTTTATATCAAAAGGGGAGTATTTTTCCTTACCAAGTGTTGTATTTCAGCCAGCTCGGCCTTGAAGACAGACGCTGTGCCTAGGGAAGTAATGTCTACGTTCAAAAAGAGGGGAGACGGCATGAAAGCCGAACCCCTTTTCAAATTTGGAGTCATCCGTATACACTGGCACTTCTCCATCGTAACAGGGAGTGTTCTCCATAAGGTTTGAACGCAGTACTCCCTGAGATGTAGAAGCAATGTGAGTAAAGGCGTAGCGATAAATTTTCAGATGTGGTACCCTCCAGGGTGAAGTCCTAAGTAGAACCAGAAGCGCCACCACCTGACTGAGAGCTACCCCAAGATCTCGAAGAATTTTGCTAGCCCTAAACCAAAAAGGACTCAGGGTATGATTGGAGTGTCTCGCCGTCGAGATCGGCCGATGATGTAGTGAGAGTCATTGGCGACTGAGGGAAATGATGTGTTTGCTCGTACAAACCTATAATGCACTATGTATGCCGCATTGCTACCGGCATCTTCCCAGTATTGACAAAGAGGTTATCTATAGTGGATGTGCAGAAGGCACCTGTCGTCAAAGGGAAACCAATGTGTTTGACCTAGTCCATCTTTCACCTTCACTCTTGGCCAAGGATGCGTAAACCTCGAATCTGTAGTCTAGCATCGAAAGAACAAAAGAATAATAAAAAGCAAAGAGGTAGCTCTATTAGTACCCCAACAGCTGAACACCAGCAAGAACAGAATGTTCTGCGCAGGTGCAAGAGACCCCTAGTCTACAAAAATGGGTCTCCCATTAGAAGTGTCAATCAAAAACAAGACCAAGGTAGGGTGTGACTCTAACAAATACAAGTGAACGCCATTTAAGAACAGGTCCGGTCGGGAAAAGCCATGGATACCGGATACCATAAAAAATGCACTAGTTTGTCTTGGCCAAAGAATACCAAAACCCACGCGCTTCGGCAGCTCAAAATATGGGGCTCAGAGCCTGTTCGAATCGATCCTCCGGAGTTGGCATCTGTGAAGAATCAAAAGAGATCGAAAGGCTGAACGTACAGTGCATCGAGAACATTTTCGGGCAGCACAGTGGTGATACCTTTTATTCTCAAGGCAAAGATAGTAACACTGGGGACACTTCCATTGAAGACGCCCTCTTCCTGCCCTAGTGGGCCGAAAAGAGCTCCTTCCCACTCATACAGGGAATCGATGATCTAGCAAGATCTCAGATACAAAGATTGGGAAGAGTCTCTTCTTTCTCATAGTGTAGAGGGTTTCCATGATACCGTATCGCCATGTGTTATCGTATGCCTTCTCCAAATCCAAAAACACTGTGGTGAATTACTGTCCACAAAGGAAAGTCTCGCAGATTGCATTTTTCAACCGGAACAGAGCATCCGACGTGGAGTAAAACTTGCGCAAGCTGCAGTGTGCAGGAGACAGGCAGCCTCTGATATACCGAAAAAAAGGGCAGTCTAATGTTAACCAATTTCTCCATTAACTTACATACGCGGTGTTTTAGAGAAATTGGGCAGAAACCAGATGGGTTAGAGTGATCTCTGCAAGGCTTGCGACACGCAAGCACGGTAGTCATTCCCCAAGAGTCTGAGAGGATAACCTCCGCCCAGAACATGTTCAACAAATCTACCAGAAAGGCTATACCTTGCTCATTCAAGTGTCGAAGCATGGCGTACGCGATATCGTCCAGACTAGGCGCAGCATTTGTTCAAGAAGTGAGAGCGGAACGCAGCTTACGTAGTGTAAACATATTGTTCAAGGGCTCTACCCTTCTGGAACTAATGTCCAGTCGGCTTCCTTCAGCGAGTTCACGACGTGCAATAAATACTTGTGGGGCACCATCTCGGTTAGAGAATGGGGATAAAGCGGTCGGGAAGGATTCTGCCACGAACGCTGAGTCCAAAATTGCAGTCCGGTCCTCCTGGAAGACTGGATGCAAGGAGAGAGGGGGCTGCCACAACTTGTCCTGAATTATTTTGATGTGTTTCCACACATCTGCAAAAGGTGTCTTCCCTTTATGTTAAGTGAAGACATGAATGCCATCCAGAAAGAGAGGCTGCGTATTTCGAAACATCATAACCTAGCCCTCACTCGACGAAATTCACCTACGGTAAAATCGTAGGGGGCGGCGCTTATATGGCATATACACATACTCCTTTTCTATAAGTGCTTCCTCACATTAGGCCTACCACCAAAAGTTCAATGCACAAGGCGATGAGGGTGCTGGGTGGCGGTTTCTCAGGTGATAGTGGCCCAGAATATGATATTTGGATGATAAAGTGATCACTACCAAAAATCAGGTTTGGCGTCTTGAGATCAAGCCAAGAAAATGAAGCGATTCTTGGACAATGATGCTTGGATTCATTTACATCTTAGTCTTGGCGGGCCCCTGGGAAAGAATAAGCTCTCCCTCTTCCTAATAAATATATAGAGGCGCACAGGGACCACTCTGAAGGAGGAGTTGAAAGGAAATTCCCCTCAGCTGAAAGATACTTGAATGGGCTTTCCTTTATTCTTTGGGCATACTTTATCGCCTCTGTTTTAGCAATAGTAGATTTATAAAGAAAAGAGAGACACATGAAAAAGATATTATAACATCCCAAAAGCCTAGTAGGTAAAGAGAAAGTCCCCATCCGATCATAAACGTCCACAATGCGATACTCGCCCTAGGCATATGACCTAAGTTAAGCCTTGACAATCCGACCCGCCGTAATGGCAACTTCGTCCTTGCGCTTTAACTAAAGAGGGAGAGGAAAAGCGCAGCTATCTCATATATACAGCGGAAGCGATGAAGAGAGTAGGCAACCGAGCATATACCACGCATACTACACCCCTTACCATCGAGTTTTCAGCTCCCGCACGAGATAGACATCGGGGTGTATTCTACCACTCTGTATTTTTCTTGTAAGAAGCCGAAGTTTGCCCACCCACCAGAACCTCTCTGGCTAGTAAGAGGGAAAATTTGAAAGGATAGACAAGGGTATGTAATAAAGAGGAATAGGGATAGGTGGGTTCACGAATGGGTTAGGTGGGTGATTACATTATTATCATACCCCTGTACTGGGATCAGGAGAGCGAGTCTTTGCTCCAGATGATGATTTCGATTGAGCGAGAGACAGGGGGCACTGTACACCTCTTTAGCTGGGGATATAAACTTCACAGAAAAAGTTCGTACATAAAAAAGAGGCAATCAGAAGTACCCCACCCCCCAACCCTAAGACAAAATGTGGTTGAAAACAAATAGGAGAAAGGTAGGGATGATGGGGGGGGGGGGGCACGGTGAAACGCGCCAAATATGGGAGCAGGAGAGAGGACGAATCAGAGCTTCAAGACGGTTCGTGTCTGTCACGCTCTGACGCTCATAGTGTCAATCGCACGTCAGGGTACGATGACTGCCAGAATGTCGCTCATCGGCACCTGTCACCTCGCTATCTTTCCAATTATCACTTAAAAATGAGTATTTTATATTGTGTTTAATGTGGCCTCCATTTAGGAAACGCGTATATATATATATATATATATATATATATATATATATATATATATATATATATATATATATATATATATATATATATATATATATATATACAGGGGGGGCAGAGCCGATTGAGCAGTTTTAAGGAGTTATAAAAAAATAAGGGGGGTATATAGAGACGGTACGCCTATTTTGGGGGTACATTCCCAAGGGGAGCCCTGGGGAGCGAGCCATTCCTCGGAAACCGGCAAGGATACACCTCCCTTCCCCCGAGCATTGACTCCTCAAAACTGCTCAATCGGTTCTGTCGCCTCCTACATATACTTGTATATATATATATATATATATATATATATATATATATATATATATATATATATATATATATATATATATATATATATATATATATTTTAATTAAGCATGACTGCCGTAATTTTTTACAAACACAGGAGCCTATTTATTTATGTCAAATGAAAGCTTATTCTTTCATTAATATTTAGATATTTTAGAGTATAAAAAAATATCTTCTAAGTATAACTAAATGGAGGGGAATCGTGAGCTCACTCAGTTACAATAAATTTTTATTTGTGTTGTTTCAGATTATGGCTGGAAGCACTCGTTCATCTGCGGCAGTCTGGCTTTTAGGACATCCTACTAGTGAGCTTTCATATGCAAGACTACCAGCATGTGGTGATGTGCTTCGTGTTGCTTAGTACCACCATCAAGTGGAGTCAATGACTTTGACTCAAAGTTACATCCTCGCTTGCAAAATGTCATAAAAGTAAGGGAAAGAGCCCGAATTTCCACACACCGAATAGACTCTTGCGTTAGGAAACTCTCAAGGTTGTATGAAGAATACCTTTCTTTGAAGAAGAACCACAAAACCGAACTGTACTCATGTAGAATGAATGAGCATAGTTTCGAATCTACTCTTTCAAAACTTTTTCACATAGCCTCAAAAAATGCTTTAAATGTGGAAAAAATGAAGAAGACTGCCAATATATATATTTCCCCTTTTTAAAGCCGTTAAATTAGTTTTCCCTATTTTCTCCGTTTCTAAATCTCCCATTTTCTTTCTTACGCTTTGAATGGTTCACGCAATATATTCCTCAGCGTTTAACCGAGTTGTGATACCAGTGTTTCCTTTCTTTGGGTTGATATATATATATATATATATATATATATATATATATATATATATATATATATATATATATATATATATATATATCGAGAGGAAGAGCAATTGCAGGGTAATCACCACTTTAGGGCATTTTACATTCACGCCACTTTACGGCGAAATGATCGCTTGAGGTTTTCGCACTTAACGCCGCTTCGCCAAATCCTATAAAAAACCATGCTGTTTTTTTTTTTATTCTTTTCGCCAATAGTTTTTTTCAGCAATTCGCCTAGCCGACTCAAATTCCCTTTCTTGAAAACAGGTTGAATTAGAAGCTATTTGCAACACTATTCAATTATGAAATTAGTACTCAACTCTAACAAATGAATTGATATCGTGAATGGCAAGTTAGTGATCTGTATAAATGCGGGATTTAAAAGTTCTGACTGTAAACACCGAGGAATGCTTGATAAAGTGAATGTGTGGACTTAGCTGAGTTTAAGTCTTTTCATGGTGAATGGAACGTAATGAAGTTATTGGAGTAGCAAATGGCATCAAGAGAACTCAGCGAGCGGATCAAGACTGACTCTGTGTATACACTCGTCCACGCATCCACCGAGGAATCCTTGGTACGGTGAACTGAGTGGATTCAGGTGGAAGGGTCGTATGTAAACGCGAAAGGAAATAATACTTGTCGTTCCTGATGTGATATAATGTACTATTCGATAGTCTGATTGTCCGCGCACCGAGGAATGCTTGGCAAGGTGAACCGAGTTGACTTAGGTGAATTTAAGTCTTCCTCGGTGGATGGAGTGTATGTGAACGCGAATGGGAAGAAGACTTGTTCCGTCTGTTGTGATGCGGAATCTTAGTCTCTTGAGAAGAGATATTGTATGTTTGTGTGTAAAAAAAAGGCGAGTACTCTATTCCTCAATGGGCGTAGTCTGAGCAATTTCTTGTGTGCATTTGCTCTTGATGAAGCGGTCGATGTCCTTAGGATTGTGGAATACAGATAGGGTTAAGAGACAAACAAGAAGATGATTATTGGTGTGTTTATCGGTTCTGCATGCTTTAAGGTAAAGTTGATAAGCGTATCCCCCCCCCCCTCCAGAGAAATGGGGAGTCCAACCTTAAATTCGACAGCGAGTTTCTGATAATACAGGGTGTTTCAAAATTATATGTTCAAAATTGGCATCTGGGTAGAACTGGTGGAAACAAATATTTTCTCTTATATGAACATGTGTCCGAAAATGCATCGTTAAGGAGATATTTAAAGTTTAAATCTAGCAAAGATGGGCCAAATAAAAAAATATAAAATAAGTTTATTTCTTGATAACTATTTATAACCTTTATTTCAATTATTCATAAGCTGTTCAAAGTGAGAACCTCCAACGTTAATACAAAGCTGTAACCTCCTCCTTAAATTTTCATGAACCCTATCAAATACTTCTGGCGTTTCTGAAATTTGACCAGCAGCCGCAACTACTCTTCCAATTAAATCTTCTTCTGAAACCACAGCAGTTTCATAACCGAGGTTTTTCAGGTGTCCCCAAAGAAAGAAGGTTCATATCAGGACTTCTTGCAGGCAAATGAACCGGACCATTTCTTCCTATCCACCGATTGAGAAATTGATTATTTAAATAAGCTATTACATTTTGATGGTAATGAGCTGGCGCTCCATCATACTGAAACCACATTTCTCTTTTTGCTACCAGGGACTCATCTTGCAGAAGTTCAGGTAGAACTTCTGATACAAAAATAGCATAGGCATTTCCTGTGTCTGGAGACGGTAACATATATGGACCAATTAATTTGTCACCTAGAATTCCAGCCCAAATGTTAACTCCACATCTTTGTTGATATCCACACTCCCGCACAATTCGTGGGTTAATATGATGCCACTCATGATTATTATGCTGATTAAAAAAACCCTCACGGCTAAAAATGCCTCGTCTGAAAATAGACTTTTTTGCTAAAATCTTGATCTTTGCCTAAGAACCAATTAGAAAAATTAATATCTCCTTAACGATGCATTTGCGGACAAATTCATAGAAGAAAGATTGCTTATTTTGACCAGTTCTACCCATACGCTAATTTTGAACATATCATTCTGAAACACCCTGTATATATTGGAAGGAGGCCATTTTTCATGCAGGATTCATTGAAGTCGACAGCAACGGCTGCATTGTTTACTTTTGATGCAGGTTTCTTATAGCTTTGACTATAGTCTCAACAGATGGCTCTAGGCGAGGAAAATTGCGAGGAAGAGGCATAACTTTATTTGCCTAGACGTCTTTCGACCTAACAGTGGGTCATCTTCGGGGCAGAATGGTGAACGTGATATTACAAGAAAACGGACCAATCAACTAACTCGAAAAATACATGGATAGATTTATGTTTAAAAATATTTTGAACATTAATGTAAGGAAACGGACTAATCAACTAGACGGTTGATCGGATATCTTGGGCATAATTCAGCAACCGGCAAAGGCGGAAAACTTTTGGTAAAGGCGGTAAAGGTCCGGCGAAAATCTGCCAGAAAACGACTCTATAATCGTTTCCTCTCGTCGACGAGGAAGCTTCAAGAAATAGAAGAAGAAAGAGAAGCAACGAGAGAGTATATATCCTATTACTCCTACACCATTTCACCCCTTATAATCGCCATTTTCATCATATTTTTTTTCTGGATACGTTTTTTAAGAAGATGACTGGGTAAACAACCCTCTCCCCCCGCTTCACAGCGGCCTTACGGAGGGAAAACACTGTACACAGCCTCGCCCAACTATGTCGCTCACTAGAGAAGACATAATTGGGGGCACTAGAGCAAGCTGGTTTGAGGATTAGCCCACAGTGGATAACAATGTCAAGAGGCTCGACTGGCCAAGGGAAAGACTGCAACCTCCGTTCTGATTACTGCGGAGGCCCATCCCAGGACCACAGAGGGACACATAACTGTCTATGTGTATTGTGGGAGCAGTCGCGATTCAAACAGCCCCGGAAAGTGACGTTGTCAATGAGTCCGTCAGTAGTCATCCCCTGGGAGGATGCCACCCATTCTCACACCTACTCAATTATCATTCATCTCATCATAATGCGCCATTACCACATTCATCCCAACATTCACCAAGGCGAATACCTCTAGGGTACAAGGTTGCTCAAAAAGCGTAGGGAGGGGGAGAGTCATCCTAGGAAAATAATACTTTAATACACACTCACTGCTCACCAAATTATACACCGCGTAACATAAGTCTGCTTACCTTAGGAGCTTGCCTCACAAGGACCACAAGGGGGTTACCCAAGACAACATGGCAATGGATCTAGCCACACGAATACCCCTCAGGGTAATCAATGGCCAGGCCAAACTAAGAAGAGGCAAAGTTTTCGAAACTATCCTCAGAAAACTGAGCGTCGCAGTCATTCGCCTAATAGACACCCCAGCCGGCTACTTAGCGATATGTAAGAGGAAGGAGGACATCGAGACGATCACCAAGGAAAATGGCCTTCTCGCACTCCAGGAGATAAACCTCCAGCCAGCAGTACCCCCCCAAATCCAAGCCCTTGATACGTGATCGCACGAAGGAGAAAATAGCAGAAGCAGATAGAAGCCAATCAGAGCTGGGCGAAAGTCTCTGAAATAATTAAGTTCAGAAACCAAAGAGAAAAACAAGAATACTCATGTATTCAAGGTGATCTTCAAGGAGACGGAGATGACCCAGAAGGTCAAAGTAAAGGGTATGCTACTCTTCCACGCAAAGATCAGTGGGGACCAGATCGAGCGTGAAGAATTCACGCCGGTGCAGATGTGTTTCCGCTGCTATAAAATGGAGCAGCACTCCACCAAAGATTGAAAGAAGCAGAGGAGGCATGTTCCAGGTGCAGTGAAAGGGGTCATGGGTGGAAAAACTGCATGGAGAATGAGAAATGTGTCAACTGCGAACAGGGCCACATAGCAGTACAAGATCTTACGACTGAGCCTAAGTGAAAACTTAGAAAGGACTCTCTGTGACTATGTCATGGAGAGAGCGGCGTATATCAGTTTAGGGTGCACGGACGAACCAAAGTTTCCTCTCACTGTGAGCCTCCCACAGGGGTAACGCATGTTCCCCACTCTCTACTTGATTTACACCGCTGATGTCCCAACCCCTGTGAACCCCACTTGCCTCAACATTCAATTCGCCGATGATTTCACCCAGATAACCACTTGTCCATGGAGGAATGCGCCTTGGCAAGCTCGTATCACAGCAGCAGAAATTGAGAACCTTAACATCTACCAGGCCCGGTGGAAAATATGCATGAACCAAGAAAAGTTCAAAGTAGTCCCAATAGGTAGGAGACTACTATACGATGTCAGGGTAGGGGATAGACGCTATCCCTACACCACGGAGTGCAATGTACTAGGAATGAAGATTACTTGGACTGGGTACAGGAAGCACGTCGCAGAAAGAATCACCAATGCCACAGCTGCAGTCAGAACTCTATACATGTTCAGAAATCTCCGTGAAAGCAATAAGAAAAAGATCTACAATGCACTTGTAAGATCGACGTTGTTATACCATCTTCCGCCCCCTCGTATGTTATAAAGACACAAAAGAGTAAACTACAAGTGGTGCAGAACAAATGTGTGTACCTAATTACAGGTACAGTCAGGCGAGAAGAAGATGCCAGGAAGAGCTACACCGGGAGGCGGGGTTAAGTCCTATTAACGTTGTTATAGAAGAACACACAAGGAATATGCAGGAAATGGTTAATCGAGTATTGAACGATTATATCGTTCAAATAATTAACCCGAACAGAATAGGTATAAGTCGCGCCAGATTTCCGAGCTCCGCTGGGCTTTTAGCTGGCGGAGTAGAAGTGCCGTTCTACACATGAGAATAATAATGTTTTTTACCCAAACTATTGACAAATAAAACCGATCAAGAAAAGAAAACTTAATTACGAAACCTCACCAATTTCTTCCAGAATTCACGGAATATCGACAACAAATTCTCCGATGAAGACCCAATTGTTACGAAGAAGACGTCAAAGAAAAACCAAAATACACGATTTACACTCACTACAAAATATATAAAAAACAAAGACACTAAGCGAAATACTAATGTAATTTAAGTAATTTATTTCTACAACAGTAAATGTGCAAAACATATCCAAAAACATTAATTTATAGAAACCAAATGGCTTGAACGCCATAATAATAAAAACTATCTCAAAGACAAAACAAAGGAACCACATAACATGAAAATATTTAAAAGCGATAGGCCTGATCACCAGGCACTTAGCATCTTTAGCACCCTACCACACTTCTTTCTCTTTTCACCACTTGTCTATTTTCAGCTATCTGTCCCCACACCCTTTATTTGTCCCCTACACACACCTATCCACTTACATCAATTCATAATTCATTCATTCACCATTCTGCCCGAAGATGACCTACTGTTGGGTCGAAAGACATCTAGTCAAATAAAGCTATGCTTCTTCCGAGCAATTTTCTTCGCCTAGAGCCATCTGTTGGGACTATAGTCAAAGCAATAAGAAAGCTGCAACCCAAAGTTAACAATGCTACCGTTGCTGTCTACTTCAATGAATCCTTCACACACACACACACACACACACACACATATATATATATATATATATATATATATATATATATATATATATATATATATATATATATATATATATATATAGTTATCGTAGTTATCCTTGATAAGGAACTTAATAAAGTTCGAAAGTACTTGGAAACACCTTTTCATTTTTTCCTGCGGGATATTGCATTCATTTGCCACCCTCACGTGATACTTTGTGAGTTTTTCATTTTTCATTTCATATATATATATATATATATATATATATATATATATATATATATATATATATATATATATATATATATATATATATATATATATATGGTTGTACCACGTAGAAAAAAAGAATGATTGGAGCTAGTACTTTCGTTATCTTAATAATATTTTCAAACTCACAATGGGTTAGGGAATAGAGAGAGACTGTATTTATACAAAGCAATCTTTTCCCTATAAAATCAGATGGTCAGATTTTTTTTATGACCTCTGATCAGTTTGATTTCAGGAAGAAAGATAGGACTGGATCTAAGGAAAACAAACCGGAGCTAATATTTACATTTCTCTCCTTTGTGCTGGAGATTAGGAACGATTCACAGATATTTCTGCTAATTAAATCATTTATATGCATAATGGTATCTGCTTTTGACTAGTTAATCTGGTGACCTATCTTAAGCCTGTGGACGGCCAAAGCATTATTTATATATCCCTTATATACTGCATTTTGATGTTGCTTAATTCTTACAGAGAAATCTTTAGAAGTTTGACCTACATAGAATAAATTACAATCCAAACAAAGTATACTACTCGTATATATTACATTATTATCGTTCCTTCGGCTGTGTTTTATTGACATATTTTTTAATGTATAATTGTATTTAAAAATTACATTTATGTGGCGAACCTTGCAGGACTTGCTCTCGACTTGCCTCTACACGTTGTAATTGAGGGAATTGAGGCCGGGCGACTGCGGCAGCCGAAATTCTTTCGACCACATTCACAGTCGTGACTACGCGTGTCGGGGCGCAGTCCTGCTTGAAAGACTTAGTACACCTTCTTCGTGACTTTCCACACCAATGGATGACTTTCGTGGATAATATCGGCCACGGTGAGCCTGTGACGGTCACAAACCACACCGGCGGCATCTTCTCGCCATTCGAAGCCACGACGCCTAACTCATCACGGAGGCTGAGTGCTTGGTTATGGACACGTTGCGGACATACCATAACATAACATAATTTCACGGATGACAAAAGCCAAAAGGGCCGATCAAAGGTCATCCGCCTCCGTCAAAACCCACCCACAAAAAGCACCATCACCAGGGGAAGACAAAATCAAAGACCCCCACAATATAATATAACAGATGACAAAAGCCACAAGGGCTCATCATAGGTCATCCGAGTCAAACGGCCTCTTTTTTAAGGCACCCAAACTCCCAGGAAAACTACATCCAGAGGATTGCGTCCAGAAACAAGGGTATCACCAATCAAGGCTTGTCAAGAACTAAATCATGCAGCTATAGATATATACAAACAATATTAATATATACAAAACTTAGGAACCATCACAACCTTCCGTTCCCATAAACTCATCCAACCTACTCTTAAATACATTTAAATTTGGACTACCTACTACCCTCGGCGGCAATTTGTTCCAGAAGTCTACTACTCTATTGGTGAAAAAATATTTTCTTAAATCCAACCTACACCCTTGCTTTTTAATTTTCAAGTGGTGACCTCTAGTCCGATTTCCATCATCTAACTCAAAAAACTTGCTAACATCCAATTTATCTATCCCGGAATTTTTTTTAAAGAGCTCAATCATATCCTCTCTCACACACCTCCTTTCGAACGAGAACATATTTAATACCCTCAGTCTATTTATATATTCAAGGTGCCTCAGGAAAGGAATAATCTTTGTTGCCCTCCGTTGCACTGACTCGAGAAGGTTAATATCGTGTCTAAAATGCGGGGACCATGCCTGTATACAGTACTCTAGATGTGTCCTAACATAAGAGTTTAAGAATAACCTCGTTACTTTTGTAACTGACATTTCTCTTAATGAAACCCAGCACTCTATTTGCCCTATTTCTTGCTTCAATACACTGCTTAGAAAACCTTAATGACTTATCTATTACTACTCCTAGATCTTTCTCATCCTCTACTGAGCTCAGCCAATGCCCATCCATTTCATAGTTAAATTCTCTATTATCTTTTCCCATGTTGATAACTTTGCACTTATCAAGGTTGAAAGTCATTTGCCACTTATGTGCCCAGGATAACAATTTATTTAAATCCCCCTGCACTTTAAAATTATCATCATTATCTTTAACTACAGCTGCTAATTTGGTATCATCCGCAAAAATTGACACTTTATTATTAACTGCCTCCCCAAGATCGTTTATATTGATGACAAATAATAATGGACCGAGAACTGATCCCTGAGGAACCCCACTGATAACATCCCTCCACTCTGACTTTACACCATTTAGCACTACCCTTTGCTTCCTGTCTTTCAGCCACTCAGCTATCCAATTTGAAACACCCCCACATATTCCAATCATTTTTAATTTATGAACTACCCTCCTATGTGGTACCTTATCAAATGCTTTACTAAAATCTAAGTAAATTATATCTACATTCTCTTCCTTATCTACTTGATCTGTTACAAACTCCAGAAAGTCTAGCAAATTAGTCAAACATGATCTACCTGATCTAAACCCATGCTGAGGATCGCTGATTAACCCCTCCCTCTCTAGATGTTGGCAAATCCCTTTTTTAACTATTTTCTCACGAATTTTACAGACTAAAGGGGTTAGGCTAACCGGTCTAAAGTTATTTGGATCCTCTTTACTACCCTTCTTGAAAATGAGGATTACATTCGCTCTCTTCCAATCATCTGGTATTTCTATATATTCCGGGGACCTAGTATATAACTTCTCCAGAGCTATTGAAATACTTTCTCCCCCCTCTTTAAGTATCCTAGAATTAATATTATCAGGGCCGGAGGCCTTGGTAGTATCTAACTCACCTATTAGTCCTTTTATCATCATCCGATCCACACTAATGGTAGTAAACACCTCTTTCCCTGACCCATGAGTACTATATCTAAGACTATTTAGTTTCTCCTTTGTAAATACTGATGCAAAATGACTATTTAGTACCTCAACTATTTCCTCATCAGTTTCTCTCACAACCCCTTCATATTTGATAGGTCCTATTTTAACTCTGCCAGACTTGTTATTAATTTTTTAGTAACTAAAGAACTTTCTAGGATCTTTGTTGCTATCCTGAGCTAATTTAATTTCTGACACCCTTTTGTTCTTCTTTATAATCTTATTTAACTCATTCCTAGCCATTCTATAATCACTTAAATTTTGAATATTATTTTCTACCTGTAATTTTTTGTATGCCCTTTTCTTCTCTGAAATTTTTCTAGCTATCTCCTGATTCCACCATAATGGTTTCCCACTTTTGTTCCTAATGGCCTTCATTGGGATACATTGTTCTTGGACTACATTTATTATATGCTTGAAAGTATTCCACATCCCATAAGCATTTTTACCTCTGAATTCTACATCTCAGCCTACAAAATTTAGCAAGCTTCGGAGTTTTACATAATCTTCCTTATGAAAATTTGGATTTTTACAGCATTCTCGGTTATTTTACCCTTCTCAATTCCCAAGTTAAAACGAACTATCTGACGGTCACTATTTCCCAATGCTTCCCCAACAGTCAATTCTTGAACTAAATGATCACTGTTAGAAAGTACTACATCTAATATATTGTCCCCCCTCGATGGCTCATTAACAAATTGATTAAAAAAATTATCCTCAAAGCATTCTATGAACCTGCCACTTGTTCTATCCCTACCTATCATATTTTCCCAGTCCACAGAGTTTAAGTTGAAGTCCCCAATAATAACTGCATCTGTTTCACATCTGCCCAGGTGGCCTGTAAAAAGCTCCCAAATGCACCATTGTATTTTTACTGAACTAAATATCTATCCAAAGTGACTCAACTCCATCCTGCTTTATTGAAGTATTTAAACTTTAAAAGAAGGTTGTTTTTATATAGATAATTATTCCTCCACCAATCCTACCTGTTCTTTGACTAATGTACATATTATAGCCCTGTAAATCAAATTCACTTATAGTGTCACTAAATTCTATTTCATTAACCAATGATTCAGTAACACATAATATATCTATATCCTCATTGCTAATATAACTAAATAGCTCATCCTTCTTGTTTCTAAGAGTACAAGCATTTGTATAGAAACAATTTAACCTCCCTATCCCTGAAGCACCTCTTGAAACCTGAATGACCTCACCTCTATCGCCTTGGAACCTATTTCTGTTATCTGCCAAGTCCATTCTACTTTCAGTACTATAATGTCCTCTCATAATTCCCTGACCACTATTAGTATCTAGTTTCCCGCCCGCAAAGACCTAATAACACGATCATACTCCTCCCACAACACATCTACCCCCCTCCTACTCAAATGCAGTCCATCCATCGCATACATTTCTTTCATTCCAACAAACCTATCCGGTCATTCTGCTTGTTGATGACCGGCTCGACCTTGAAGGTTTTTTCATCAGAAAAAAATGAGAATTCGATTGCCACGACTCTTCATGTTATTGAGAAGGCGACGATAGCGCTCTCGACGTTGTTCTCGCATACGGTCAGTGAAGAGGCCTTTCCACGCACCTCAAGCTCTTGGTGCCCTCCTCCTTGATGTCCCTGGGCACAGTGGCCACCGAGATATTATTCTTCTTCGCGAGCAGAGTCATTTTGAGCATCGGAGTACTTTCGAAGACCTTTCTCACAGCCCTCCAGGCCCCAATAGGATCTGCAACAAAAATTTCTTCCACACATTTTTGGTTCGTCTAACTTCATAACTTTTTTTACAGATCTCTCCTTACTTTCTAGGTGATGCATCCTCGTTGCTATTGCGCTTTAAATTCAAGGAAATAAAAATACGAACAAACGCCTTAGACATTCTTTTCGCAATAAAACAAAATATTCTAACCTAACCTCCCTAATTTAACTTAATTTAACCTCCCTAACCTAGGTCAAGCGAGATTCCGTTTTAGACCTTATACCTACAGAGTCAAGATGACTGTAAATCTCACACGAAAGAACCACCAAACCTCCCCCCCCTGCCTCAACCTTCTACCCAATACCCCAGACTTTCCCAAGGACTTCCCTCGTCACCCCCTCCCTATCTTTAAAGGTGTGGATGAGAGAAATACAATCAGACTGTCGAAAAAAGCTTATTTCGAAATATTTATTACTGAGCCCCATCCCCCCCCCCCGCATTTCCTACTTCCTTTGGATTCCCTAAAATGGGCAATAAAACCCAAAGTATTTTAACTACTTTTTCTCGTTCGTTTTTCTCATTTTAAAGATTTGAACAAACGGAGAAAATTTGTGGGGCTTCAAAAAGCCTCCCCCCCCAATGTCGGAAAGAACCCCTAAAAGCCGAAGATTTAAGCTTTTGGCGACTACCCCTAGGCCTAACACGAACCAGGCTTCGTAACTCCGCTGTCGCCTGCCCTTTTCCCTCACAAGGGCTTCCTTGTAGCTCCTTGTACAACGGAAATTACACATAACCCCCCCTCCCCTTTGGCCTCCCACAACATCCACTCTCCTTTTATAAATGGATCTTTGGCATTTCAGCTTAACTCCTCTGTTTTACACTGTCATTTGGATAACTGCCTCCCGTCTCTTTCGCCCCATAACCCGATCTTCCCTTTACGGGGGAAATACTCCCCTCCTCAGCTTAATTGGTCCCAATCCCCCTCTTTCTCTACATTCCCTCTCCCCTGGGAACTACCGGTAGCCATCTCTCATACACAAACAATGGTACTTCTGTTCATTCCCATATCTCGACGCGGTGCCACTGGGACTTACCGTCCATGGATGAGAACGAGCGAGACAGCAGGTGCGCAGAATGTTGATGGGATGAAGTGATAAATCCTAAAGCAAGATCTTCACACCCCTTTTATCGGACTCTTTTTTTAAGGAGTGATCCCCAAAATACAAAAATTCAAACGGGAAATATTTGACGAGCGCCCATCCAGTCAAAAATCGGATTGCAGTAGTGGTGGTGTCTCCTTTTATAGAGGGAGGCGAACTTAATCGGAGTTTCGGCTAAATTGGAGCTTTTCTTACTTAATAATAGGGAAAGGTCAATCTTTGCCAGGGTGTAGAAGGGAGATGTCAGCCTTTGTCAGTAGGTAGAGTGGGGTATGCCAGACTTTGTCAGTAGGTAGAGTAGGGTATGCCAGCTTTTGTCAGTAGGTAGATTGGGGTATGCCAGCCTTTGTCTTAGTGTAACATGCGGCATGCCAGCTTTTGTCAGTGGGTAGCATGGGAGATGTCGGCCTTTGTCAGGGGGTAGCATGGGAGATGTCAGCCTTTGTCATGGGGTAATATGGGGGATGGCTGCCTTTGTCATGGGGTAATATGGGGGATAACTGCCTTTGTCAGGAGGTAGAATGAGGGGGATGTCAGTCTTCGCCAAGGAGTAGCATGGCAGATGTCAGCATTTGTCAGGGGGCAAGATGGGGGATGTCAGCCTTTATAAAGGGGCATCATACTTGAGACCTTGCTGCGGCTGACATCTGTAGGATCGGGCGCCCTCTGCACATGGCACCTGGGAGGAGGATCTGAAGCTATATATCTCCCACACATCTCCACTTTCCCCCCACCAAGGAATCGGATTTGACGCAATTCTGAAAACCACCAATTTGACCTCCATTTACGGACTCCCCTCCCCTCAATTTTGACTTCCATTTACGGACTCCTCCCCAATTTGACCTCCATTTACGGACTCCTCCCCAACGTACAGAAAAACCTGCTTGCTATGCACCCCACCATCTTACCCCCCCCCCCCCCCCTCTATAATAGCTGGCAGACGCTCGATTCTCACCATTAAATCAACCAAACGGAGCAGACGGTTTTTATGGGTGGGGTGTGGTCCTTCACGGTATGACGCTTATCTCAGTGAGGACCTACAGTTTAACGGGCAATCCGAAACACAGGTCAAGAATCCCCCCCCCGGCAGTAAGGAGCAAGTGTATAAGTGTTGAATAAATGATTGGGAAATAGGGTAACAAATTAGGTAAACACGAAAACCAACGAGGGCATTTCCGTTCAAAGTTTAAGAAAAGTCCATAAAGTAGTGAAATTAGGGGAGTGAGAAATGTGTGGCTGAAAGAAGAGACTACTTTTATTCAAGGGTATTAACACCATCCTTCACCCATTGGTAAGACTAAGCTGGAAAAAGAAACAGAAGGAAAACAGCAAACTTCATCAGCCTTTAAATGTTGGGGCCTGGAGGGCAAATTCGAGGCCCCCAGGAACAAGTACCTAGAACACAGGGGCCAAGCGGGTACGAACAGGAACCCCTCTGCTGGGGGAGTTTAAAGGTACACGGGTCGTTTCTCGATGCAACCCATTTCTAAATTTTATGGACAGGAGACATCAATTAAAAGGAAAATGTTAGCGCTGCGAAAAAATGGGCCCCGGCCCCATTTGGCACAGGTTGAACGTTCAATCCCACTGTGAGATTAGACCCCACAACACAACTAATTCGAAGGGTATACTGCCCCCTTAATGACCAAATAGGAATCCCTGGTGTCTCGACAGCGGCATATGTCCGGAAACGGGAGGGACAGATGCCCTCTTTCCCCCTCTGGATTGGGCCTATCTAAACGTTAGAAGGAAGAACAGATAAAAAGGTGAATAAATAATGCAAACAAAATTATAAGAAATCTAGAACAAAACCAACATGAACAGATGCGAACAAAAGATACAAAACTTTCAAAAGTACAACGGGAGCCCCGAACAGACACGAAAGCGGTGTGTGGCAACTCTATTATCGGGCGGCCATATTTCACGGTCGTTTGTCGAATGGGGCGAAAAAGGGACTCAAATTGGCCGTCCCAGGAACCCGCGATAAGAAACCCTTCCATGACAAAGTAGCAGAACCCAGACATAACCCTTCTCGCTAAAATACGATTCCACTAATCTTATCCGCGAATTTATGAATAAAAATGAGAATAATAATAATAATAAATGTATTTTCTGTTTGTGTAATTTCTCGCCCCTGTGTATCATCTAGGCTTTCGGGTGTGTTCACGTGTGTATCTGATATATCCTTTACAAACAACAGTTCTCCGACGTAAGATAATTATGTGCATTCTCAATAGGCGAGGGAATTGGGGGTGTTATCACCTAAACGTTCGTAAGATACGAGATATGGGAAGAAGAGTTGGACTGGCCTGATTGTGCAGGGGGAGGGGGGTAGCTGACGCCAAAAAGAGGGGGAAGACACCTCCCCATACGGGCATAAAACATGCTGAAGACACGAAATCGTGTTATGTTGCCCAATCGAACGATCATTTCCATAAATTTTCGCCTTTTTTCCCATTTATTTACGATCGTTTGGCAAGCACTCGAATCCTTGAGGTTGGGGGGGGGGGGGAGAATTGACCGGTCGTGGTTTGGATTCCCATGGAACCTATCTGCCCTCGTCTCTTGGCCCGAGGGAGCCAGATTCGAAAAATGGGTCTCGGGAGAAGCGTCTTCACCTGGGACAATCTTCTTTCTCTTCCGCAGTGACTTGCCGGAGGGGAGGAGAGATCTATGGACGCCTCGATGTTTCTCTATATTCATGTACGTGGCTGTATGTGTGAGGGGGGGGGGAGGGAACAGGTGACTTTTGGACTTATTAACATCGGGATTTGGCGCTTTTAATGGGTTCTTTGTTGATGTTCATTTGTTTTGCCTCACATTTTCTTGTTTGACCTCACCCGCAAAAGGTCATCCCCCCATGAAAGATGAGAAAGATGGATATTGACAGGATTTCCTTACCTAGTCGCTTGTTTTTATTACTAGCAGGTGGAAACCAACGAGGGCATCGACAAAGAGTATGTAGTTGAGGGTCGTGAAGAAAATGGTAAATTTAGGGTTAAGTCAAGCTATATGAAATGTAAAGAACCCGAGTTGTTTGGAAGAAGAGACTACTTGGTGCGCTCTGGATTTTTTTTTTGTCATTGAATTGAAACCGAGAGATCTGTGACAAAATGGTGAAATGGATGAAGTGAAAAGTGTGAAAGACGTGACAGCAGATCCTCCTCCAGGCATTGGGGCCGGGAGGGCACGCAATAATCCAGATGTAACCTGCGGGTGCATAAAAGGATAGTGAATGTAAAGCAAGATTGATTGTATGGGTAGGAGGTAATACAAAAGGGGTGGGAAGAGTGCAGCACATGTTAAATCCCTCCACCGAAACCAGAGCCTAGAGGGAGGGATGGACCAGATCCTTCCCCCTCTCCCGCTCTTGACTAGGGACGAACGGACGAAAGCTGGTCGGCGAGTAGCCCGCGAAATTAGCCGCTAGCCAGGAAACGAGCGGAGACTTCCACAGAAATTGGAGAAAACGAGGTAAAAATGGAAATATCTAGAAGAAATAAAGTCAAGGTAGTCTCAATCTAGTTCAAAACTGCTAGAAACACTGGGACAGGGAGGGGGCGCCGCTCCTCTATGTACCAAATGTAACTGTCTACACAGGGTACCTCCTGGGGTGGGGGAGATGGATGCCGCACAACTATCCACATCCTGGCCAACTTTCGCTATTAAACCAAACTCCCTCAAGATGTTGGGGCGGGGAGGGCACGTAAACATCCAAAATGCCACCCGGAACATCGTTGCTACACAAGAATTGACACCAGAGTTTCCTATGATTATAATGATAATATTCACTCGTCTTTCAGAGGGGGAGGGGGCGCAGCCTGCCCAATGGCGTTTCACTCAAGGGGACAATAAATTAAGTACCCCCTCCTACATAATCCAACGAGGGGTCAAATATTGTAGTGTGAGGGTAGCTGCGGGAACCTACCAGTAAAGGAATAAATTTATGCCTAAGTGTACATAAATGAGCAGATAAAGGAGTTGGTAAGGTTAGGTTAGGTAGGTTGAGCTTGGAAAAAGGCAAAACGTGCTGAGGGAAGTAATGAGGGCTGGGGCAGACAGATCTAGATTTTTTCCATTATTAATTGTAATCCAACGAGGGGATGATCGCTTAACAGGAGGAAGGGTATAAAAAAGGGAAAAGAGAAGTAAAGATTAAGGGCAAACTTTACCTGTGCTGGGGGGTGGTCCCCTCCAGGGGTTTCCGAAGAACCCCCTCGAGTGTAAAATAAAAGGGAGATTCGAACGTAAGAACCAACCCCCTCCTCTTCAGGGTTTTCAAGTTCGTACTTGGCATTAGTTGTGTTCGTATGGAGATCGGGCCCCGATAGTCTGTTTTTAAGCGAAAACCAATGAAGGCATCTCCGCCAAAAAGTGGTGAAGTTGGAAGAAGCGAAAATGTATGGAATATATGTAGAGGCAAATCTTCTTGCTGGTATTTGGCTGGAAAGGCCCGCAGTCCTCTGTCAGGTAGACCCTGGTTGGTATTCGACATTCAGGGTTAACCGGGTTTCATATCGGTGTCTTTGTTATCTTTAACTTTTTAACTATTTCATTCTATTTATCGCCCATTTTCTTTCTCTGTCTGTCCTTCACCCTATTCCGTGCCTCCTGAAAATACCCCCGTTGGCAGGCGGGGATCCGGAAGGGAAAGGCTGAAGCCCCCAAATTTCAGACTCGATTATGTTTATATTTCTTTTTTAATGTAATAATAATGTAATAATATAGAATATATGAAAAACAGCTTTTTAAACCGTTGCGATCGAATGTATCTTATATGATACATATTTTAAATACAGGTAATTCTCAAAAATAATTATTAAATTCAGTATTATACTTTAGATGACCTCCCAAAACTACAATAAACCACAATTCATAATTTTTTGATGTTTGGAAAAGAATTCGGATCTGAGAGAGAGAGAGAGCGATCACTCTTTTATGAGATTCTGTTATTTATTATCAATGCTGTGTAAGATAAACAATATTAATGATCAATGCCGTTTTCTCCAACTACTCAGAGGGGGGGAATCAAGGTTCTTTTCCCCCTTCATTTTTTCCCTGGATCCTCCACTATTCGTTAGTCACATGAGGTTCCTTTGGATCTGCGACGACTCTGCGGGTCTCGTTCAAGTCGCTCCAAAGAGGAAAAAGGCAAAGGGAATTAAAAAGAGGAGATACAAAAATTGGGTATAATGCAAGGGCATACTTGGATTGAGTTGAAAAATAAAACGATGACCAACGAGGCCATTTAGATAGGACTTATAGATAGGCAAAAGTTCATAAATCCATTCGAGGCCAATCCTAGTAAGGATAAGGAAGGAAGGAGAGAGAAGAGTAGAGAGAAAACGGTTATTAATTATGGGATATATGAAATGTAAGCTTTTTAGTCATTTATAAAGTATATTTAGTAATTTGTGGTACTATTAGAAATATTTTGTTGAGTAATTTATAGATTTTTTAAGTTATTTTTATTTTTTGAGTGATTTTTTAGTATTTTTTTTAAATTTGTAATTTTTAACTATTTTTTAAATTAATTTAAGTATTTTGGGGTCATTTTTAAAGTATATTTAGTAATTTTTGTACTATTATAAATATTTTGTCGAGTAATTTATAGATTTTTTAGGTAATTTTTATTTTTTGTGTGAGTTTAGTATTTTTTTAAATTTATAAATTTTAACTATTTTTTAAATTAATTTAAGTATTTTGGGGTCATTTTTAAAGTATATTTAGTAATTTTTGTACTATTATAAATATTTTGTCGAGTAATTTATAGATTTTTTTAAGTTATTTTTATTTTTTGAGTGATTTTTTAGTATTTTTTAAAATTTGTAATTTTTAACTATTTTTTAAATTAATTTAAGTATTTTGGGGTCATTTTTAAAGTATATTTAGTAATTTTTGTACTATTATAAATATTTTGTCGAGTAATTTATAGATTTTTTAGGTAATTTTTATTTTTTGTGTGAGTTTAGTATTTTTTTTAAATTTATAAATTTTAACTATTTTTTAAAATTAATTTTGAAGTATTTTTCAGTCATTTTTTTAAGCAATTTTATGTTATAGCAGAGATTCTTAACCATTTTCTTCATTTCCCTTGAACGTCTAAATATTTTTTTCTCCTTCATACTTTCTACTTTGTGGTTATTTTGTGGTTATTATAATATTTTTATAACAGCAAAATTAGAAAGACCTTTACTGAATTGATACAATATATTACAACACAAACTATAGAAAGAAAAGGATGAATACTGTATTATTCAGTTAATATAGTGATCATTAAACATTACTATATTTCACTATATTCAATATTTATTCATAAATTGCACTAAAGCTAAAAACCTAAGATTGTTGAATTCCAACCGAGTCTAACAATATTCACCTTTATCACCTGCGATCTTTTAATAGCCCAGTAGTGGAAAATTTCCCACCGGTTAAGAAACGCTATGTTAAAGTAATACTTATCAATTTTATTTTTAAACACAATGACAGGTGTTTTAAACGACTTGAAAGGATTAGGTTAGGTTAATAAACGTTGTGTTGAAGTAATACCTATCAATTTTATTCTTAAACATGTTTAAAGGTAGTTTTAAGGACTTGCAAAGGTATATCATCCCAAATCTTGAGTAAGTTCGTACGAGAAAAAGTTCGGTGCTTTCGCATTTTAAAATCCTTTGTTAATGAGCTAGAAGCCATTATATCTAGTGCCCCATTAGTTGTCTAACTAAAATAAAAACTCGTTATTTATATTAGTTAAGTCATTTAATATTTTAAAGACCGATGAATTTACTACGCAAACGACGCCAGCGAATTACGATCTCTCAGTCTGACTTCGAAGGATTTGGAGTTATGATTGCAATCGCTCAATCCATTCCTTGCGCTTCGGGCACTCTTGTTTGATGTGGATGATATGCGTTTCCGAGCGTGCTCGATGTAGCATGAATAGAGTGACAGTGGCGGATCCAGGATAAAAGTTGGGGGGGAAGCTAACTTGAATTCGTACCACTGAGTAGTCTGCGAAAAGGACAATGATGATTAATAATGGTTATCTTACACAACATTGATAATAAATAACAGGATCTCATAAGGGAGCGAGCAGTAATTTTCTCAGACCCCCCCCAAAAAAAAATTCACGCGTCAAAAAAATATGAATTATAGTTTATTGTAGACTTGGGATGTCAGCTAATGCATAATACTGAATTTAATACTTATTTTTGAGATTTATCTGTATTTTGGACATGTATCATATATGATACATTCGATCGCAACGGTTTAAAAAAACTTGTTTTATATATTCTATATTATTAAATAACTTTCTGAATAGCCGAATACAAGTGTGGCTTAAAAAAAGAATTATAAACCTAAACGGGTCTGAAATTTTAAGAGAAGGGGGGAGCTTCAGCTCCGTAGCCCCTCTTGGATCCGCACCTAGTGAGAGATTGCCATCCTAACTGCGTAAATGCAGTTAATTTAAAAACAAAATCAGGATTTATTTCGATATTTAGGGATTGATGATTTCGCTCTACGTCGAACGTGTTCTAAGGATAAGATGTATTTTCAAAGAAGAGGAAACCGAAAATGAATCGTATTTTATAATGAGGTCAGATAAACGCTTTATATGACTGTAAAATAATATGTAGATTTAGATTTAAATACAAAAACTGAACTATGAAACCCAGAAGTATGTTTTTTTTTGTTGTTTTTTACAACACTCAAATCTGTTTACAACATAACCGTGTTTAGATTATAACCGACCATGTTATACTCTTCCACTACTCTAAGCTGTTTTATGAAGTTAGTAACTCACAGTGATATTATTCGTAAGAAAGTGATGAAGTTAAGGTAAGTGATAATGTCAGAAAGGTGCTTAGTTCGAAATCAGGCGAAGGGATATATAGCCTTTATACAACCTATATTTATATAAATTAATGGGTCTTTTTCGGAACAGGTCTGGAATCGCATTAAGCGTTCGAGGCTATCACGTGGTTAAAGTTAGGCTAAGGTTAGGTTAGGGTTAGGTTAAGTTAGGTTAGGTTAGGAGAGCGACTTTGCAAATATGGACATATTATGAAACTTTCATTAGTATCATCGCATTTCCGTAGGCGCTGTAATAAGCGTAAATATAATTTCAGTGTTGGATTGCGAAAAGACACTTGGTTAGAAGAATCAAAATTACCTTTTGAGACAATCATTTATTTCATTAGCGTGTGTTACAAAGGTTGACAATTACTGTTTTTTGTGTGTTAATGAGGTTAAAATATCAACAGAATCCATAACTGATTGGAAACACTTCAACGAGAAGTTTGCGCCGGTTCGTTTCTCCAAAATCTAACCTAATCTACAGACTGTAAATACGAGCCTCGAACGCCAGAGCCTAACCTTAGCTTAACCTTAATCTTGCGATAGCCTCAAACGCCTAATTCACTGCCAGGTTTGTTCCGAGAAAGACACAAATTAATCAACAACACTGATTTACGAAGACGTTATAGGATATGGTATTGGAAATTTATTTGCGATGGGAGGAGCTGCCACTCCCCCCTCCCCACCGCCCACCACCATTCGCCCTCGATACCATTTTACGTTTCATTTGCGCTATGTTCACACATCCTCACTTCTTCGAATTCCCCTTTTTCTTTAGGAACATCTACACCAAAACCTTTCTGCCCGAGATACTCTCACTGGTTCTCACTTTAATAGCAATAAAAAAAATGTCCCAGTTGGACCCCACCATTTTGACCTCGCAAATAGGCTACTTTGGAAACTTCGGTGGCAAAATGACGGGTAATTTTCAAGAACAGCGCCGTATGATATTTTAGCATGTTTGGGGGGCTAGAATTTATCTGTTTTTAGCTTTTTAAAGCCTTAAAAAGCTAAAATACTAACATCTAGCCATAAAAATCCTGCTAAAATATCGTGTAGTGCTCTCCTTGAAAATGACCAAATGACGAAACTCACCTCAACAATCCGAGGGGGCGTCGAAAGGTCAACAGCTTGGAGGCATGGCCACCTCACTTCAGCATGTGTGTAACAACCAAAATGGCGCAATTTATGTCCAACCTCAGCGATAGAGGGTATCCACCGCCCCGCGCGCATGCACTTATCTCTCCCACCGCCTGCAACTCATCACAATCACAGTGTTTGACAGCCACAACGCGCCGGGTGTGTGGTAGGTCAACTCCACTCTTTTATCTTCACAGATGGAGGAAAAATCAAAAGATCTTTGAGACACCACCCGCGATACCCTCTACTAAACAGACCCTTACAATCCTATTTGACTCCCCACCTTTATCCGAACATTACCCTCCCAAACCGGGGTCTTTCATAACACCCCAACACCACCAAGAGACAGCTTCTCATAAGCGACGACCGAGGCGTAATGCGACCGGAGAGATCCCGAGTCTTCTTCCACACACAGAAAACTGCCTCAATAAAAGACGGAAACCACCACGAACCCGGTAACGGAGGAGAAGGGGGGAGATGAGGTGGGAGAGCGGGGTGGTGGTGGGACTGGTAGAAGGAGGTGGAGGATGTAGAAGAGCGACAATTCGGCGCTGACGAACCCCACCTTCCCGCTCGATCCTCAAGCGACCAGGTAATGAACGATGTCGCTCTTCCCCTGCGATGAATGTCCGCCGTCATTGTGACGTCACTGTGCAGTCAATCGAATGGGTATATGTGCACACTTCCCTCATATACCTGACTCTGTCTCTATATGTATATGTACACGTATAAGTATATATATATATATATATATATATATATATATATATATATATATATATATATATATATATATATATATATATATATATATATATATATATATATATATATATATATATATATATATGTGTGTGTGTGTGTGTGTGTACCTGGACCTCACAAATAGAGCGGGAGGGGTGCCATGAATGTCCGAGAAGTCACAAGAGAGACGAAACACGAACTAAAAATACCCTCGAACTTTATTTCCTTTTCAAGGCATGAACTCAAAAGATTGTTTTTTCCTTGTTCCTCTGGGGTATTGGACATATAAAAGAGGCGATTCTTTTGTGGCGTCAATCGCCTCATTTTGAAACTAACTTTCCTCTACGTGTGTTTATATACACGCGTTTTTTTTGGGGGGGGGGGTGAAAAATAGGAGGAAAACCAACGAGGGCATATGTGGCAGTTCACAAATTTTGTTTTACTTTAATTTAATGTGTCTCGACTGGCGAATGCCCTCAAGGGCATAACCGTTGGAATTACTAACCGGCATATCCTTAAGCTATATTAAAATTTATAAAAACAAACCGAAAAAGAAATCGACAACAAACCTCCACAAAAACTAAGATCTAAAAATAAACCGAAAGCGAAATCGGCAACATAGGTGCCAAAACAAAGAGCTAATAACAAATCGAAAAAGAAATCAACAACCCCCAACACAAAGACCTACAAACAAACCGGGAATATCGACTACAAACCCCCGAAACAAAGACCTAAAACAAACCGAAAGCGAAATTGGCAACATAGGTGCCAAAACAAAGAGCTAATAACAAATCGAAAAAGAAATCAACAACCCCCAACACAAAGACCTACAAACAAACCGGGAATATCGACAACAAACCCCCGAAACAAAGACCTAAAACAAACCGAAAGCGAAATCGGCAACATAGGTGCCAAAACAAAGAGCTAATAACAAATCGAAAAAGAAATCAACAACCCCCAACACAAAGACCTACAAACAAACCGGGAATATCGACAACAAACCCCCGAAACAAAGACCTAAAACAAACCGAAAGCGAAATCGGCAACATAGGTGCCAAAACAAAGAGCTAATAACAAATCGAAAAAGAAATCAACAACCCCCAACACAAAGACCTACAAACAACCTGGGAATATCGACAACAAACCCCTGAAACAAAGACCTAAAACAAACCGAAAAAAGAAATCGACCACAAACCCCAAAGGACCGAAAAATAAATCGATATCACCTCACCCCAAATAAACAATGGTCTAAAAACAAACCGAAAAAGAAATTGACAAACCAAAAATAAATCGACAAACCCCCAGGACAAAGACCTAAAAACAATTCCCCAAAACAAAGAGCTAAAAACAAACTGAAAAAGGAATCGACAACAAACCCCAAAAGACCTAAAACAAAGGGAAAAGGAATTCGATAACCCCCCCAAAACAAAGATCTAAAAACAAAACGAAAAAGAAATCAGCAACATAGCCCTCAAAACAAAGAGCTAAAAACAAACCTGGAATATCGCCACTTCCCCTTCCCCCCTAAAAAGACAAAGACCTAAAAAAAACGGGAAAATGAATCGACAACAAACCAACAAAGACCTAAAAGCAAACCGAAAAAGAAATCGACAACCCCGCCCACTCAAAAAAGAGCTAAAAAAAAGAAAAATGAAATCCCCCAATAAACAAAAATCTAAAAACAAACCAATAAGAAATTGGCAACATAGCCCCCCCCCCTCCAAAAAAAACAGTTAAAAACAAACCGAAAAAGAAATCGACAATCCCCCAAGACAAAGACTTAAAAACAAGCCCCCAAAACAAAGAACCTAAAACAAACCGAAAAAGGAATCGACAACAACAACCCCCAAAATCAAGAACCCCCCCCCAAGAAAAAGAAACAACCAAGATCTAAAAAAAACGAAAAAGAAATCGGCAACATAGACCCCCAATCAAAGAGCTAAAAACAAACTGAAAAGAATTTGCTCCCCCCCATACACACAAACACAAAGACCTAAAAACAAACAGGAAATATCGCCCCCCCCCCAACAAGGAATTAAAACAAACCGATAAATGAATCGACGAAACCCCCCAAAGAAAGCGCCCCCCCCCCCGACAATAAGACCCCAAAACAAACCAGGAAAATCGACAACAAACCGTCCCAAAACAAACCAAAACAGGTATCTGCAACAAACTAAAAAAGACCTAATAACAGACCGAAAAAGAAATCAACAACAACTGCTTCCCCCCCCCCCAAAAAAAAAAATAAGACCTAGAAACAATAAAGACTGCTAAAGCATAAAGATCAGGCCGCGAAGGATTTTTTCTTTAAACACGTGAATCTGGTGGCTACCATCAAGGGCATAAGTCGTCGCGTCCCTGGAAGGAAACCCACTCCCTAAAGAGCCCAAACATGTAGCCAACTAATAAATACTGGGGAGGAAGTCTACCTCCTCCGAAAACAATCCATCGAGAGTGCAAGAACCCGCCCCAAGTACATGGTGGAAACATGAGGTGTAGACTGCTTTTTTAATAAATATGTTTACATACCATTATTTATTTTACTTTCAGGATTAATTGAATTTCGAGAATCAAAGTGTAAATTCATCAAAAATCAGCGCCTGTTTACCAATAGGCCTGGAAAATGTGAAGCACTCTTGTATCTGGAGACGGCGTTCGGGCTAAATTTGCCGATTTTTAATGCCTCCTTTTTTCAGGAATAATTTGATGTATCGGTGAACAGTCAATGGCGTTAGAGACCATACAGAAAAGGTTAGGTGACATGGACGGCTGGAAGCCATCTGAATACTGGAAAAGAGTTACCTGTATCAATAGGATTCGCGCTGGGTATCAAAATGCGACATCATGACTATTTTCCAATGCTCTATTAACACTATAAAGGCTGTAAGATGTGACATGGACAGCTGCAACGGTGACTATGAAGCTGTGACCAGTTGCACAATACCCTTAACAACAGTTGGCTTGCCTATAATTCCTGCGACGTTCCACTTATCATGAAGACTAAGTTTCCCCCAACTGTGATGGTCTTTGGGTGTGTCTCCAGTCATGGTAACGTCATGCTGCCTCACTTCTTTGAGCATGGTCTTTGGCACAATTCAGACGGCTCTGCGAACTGTTGGATACTCTGGTTAAACCCTGGCTGGGGAAGATTGCTGCTGGAAGACCATACCTCCAGATAGAGAGAGAGCCACAAGTGTTTAGGGGCGATTTTCTAGAATCAAGAACGACTAGGTGGCCAAGATCAAGAGGGTGTTCGAAGATTTTCCCAGGGATACAGTGAGGAACGCATGCGACAAGATTCGGAGGCGTCTTGACGTCGCGGTGGAAGCTGAGGGCAGCTACTTTGAGTAAACTTTTATTTTATCTCCCAGCCATAATCTAGTTGATATTTTTATTTTTTTTAAAATACATTTATCTTTGCCTGAGGTATTGCAGGAAGGAGGGGGGGCTGTTATGCAAACTGTCAAATTTATCTCAAACACCTTGTAGAAGTGGGAAGACACCGGGCGATATTTTCAAAATATTGAACCCCAGTGAGCAGATATATTTTATTTTAAGTTATCAAATGATTTAAAGAGACAGGCATTTTTCTTCAAAGAGTAAGGACCACCCTGCCCCAAGAACTCCAACCCTCATTGAAAAAATAATGAACAAGATCGGGCGAAATCCAAGGTGTGCCTGGCCACTTACTTCGGAGGCTAAAGTGAGCCATGTTACGATTACCATGCAAAAAATGCCAAAAGATGATTTGAAACTTCGTCCATTCAAGAAAGCTAAAGATCATCTCTTTATAAACCCCAACACTGATCGCCAAACGGAGATCAGTGTAATGGAGTCAACCTTCCGCAATACACGCTCGTCTGCGGATGTATAAAACTCAGATCCGTAGGTAAGCTTCGAACGAACAAAGGATAGGTAAAAAAGTAAGGGCGTATCTCTATCAGCACCCAAAGTGCTGAACGTCACGGAACGAAGAATATCTATGTTGGGGGTACAAAAGTGCCTAAGGCTGCGAAAATGAAGCCTTCAGGTGAGGTGTCGGTCGAAAACAATACCAAGGAAACGGTGCGAGCCCACTAGCTTCAAGCAAACCCCGTTTAGGAACAAGTCCGGTTCGGGATGGATCCGTGAATGGCAGCAGAAGCTTCCTACTTCAGTTTTGGTCAAGAAAAACTGAAAGTGAGCGCTTTGGCATAGCAAGAGCTGCAGTTCAATGACCGTCGAAGTCAACGCTCCAGAGTTGGCATCTAGGTCACACCAAAAGAGATCGAAAGGTCGTCCACGTAAGGCGTAGCAAGAACATCTTCCGGGAGCATCGAGGTAATAGTGTGACAGAGGACACTTCCCCGCGGGATCTGCTATTCAGCAGACCTCAACGTAGACACGTCCCGTTGGTGATCTAAGCGTACACACACGAAATGAAACAGATCCTCAAGCATGTTCTTTCTTCGAGATAAGTACCCACCAACCGGGTAGCCAGCGATCAGAAATAATTCCTTGAGAAACTAGGAAACTGCGACAAAACGGGATCACATACCCGTCAGATAACAGAACAAAGAGAGACCAACACTTTTTGCTTGACCTTCTCATGGGAGCAGGGACAAAATATGCGAGAGTGAAATTTGAGAGAGTAGGGAGGGGGGGGAGGAGAAATTTATTTTCCCTAGAATTTAGAGTGAAATACTAACGAGTATACATCCCGCTGAATAGTTTGTAAGAAGAGATGTGAAGGCAGAGGAAGTGAAAATGTATGAAAGATATACATTAAATCGTACAACTTCATGTTTGGGCCGAGAGGACAAATACGGATGTTAAGGCCAAGAGGATAAATCACGGGCGTTGGGCCGAGAGGACAAACCATGGGTGTTGGAGCCGAGAGGACAAACCACGGGTGTTGGGACCGAGAGGATAAATCACGGGTGTTGGGGCCGAGAAGATAAATCATGGGGGTTGGGGTCGAGAGGATAAATCATGGGTGTTGGGGACGAGAGGACAAACAACGGGTGTTGGGACCAAGATGACAAACCACGAGTGTTGGGGCCGAGAGGATAAATCACGGGTGTTGTGACCGAGAGGACAAACCACGGGTGTTGGGGCCAAGAGGAAAAACAACGGGTGTTGGGGCCGAGAGGACAAACCACGGGTGTTGGGGCCGAGAGGACAAACCACGGGTGTTAGGGCAGAGAGGAGAAACCATGGGTGTTGGAGCCGAGAGGACAAACCACGGGCGTTGGGGCAAAGAGGATAAATCACGGGTGTTGGGACCAAGATGACGAACCAAGGGTGTTGGGGCTGAGAGGATAAATCACGGGTGGTGGAGCCGAGAGGACAAACCACGGATGTTGGGACGGAGAGGATAAATCACGGATGTTGGGGCCGAGAGGAAAACCACGGGTGTTAGAGACAAGAGGACAAACCACGAATGTTGGGACCGAGAGGAAAAACCACCGGTGTTGGGGCCGAGAAGACAAATCACGGGTGTTGGACAGAGAAGATAAATCACGGGTGTTGGGGCCGAGAGGACAAACCATGGGTGTTGGAGCCGAGAGGACAAACCACCGGTGTTGGGGCAAAGAGGATAAATCACGGGTGTTGGGGCTGAGAGGACAAACCACGGGTGTTGGGGCCGAGAGGATAAATCACGAGTGTTGGGGCCGACAGGACAAAGCACGGGTGTTAGGGCCGAGAGGATAGATCATGGGTGTTGGGGGCAAGAGGACAAACCAGGGGTGTTGGGGCCGAGATGATAAATCACGGGTGTTGGGGCCGAGAGGACAAACAACGGGTATTGGGACCGAGAGGATAAATCACGGGTGTTGGGGCTGAGAGGATTAATCACAATTGTTGGGGACAAGAGGACAAACTACGGGTGTTGGGGCCGAGAGGACAACCATGGGTGTTGGGGCCGAGAGGAAAAACACGGGTATTGGGGAGGAGAGGACAAACCACAGGTGTTGAGTCCGGGAGTACAAAGCACGAGTATTGGGGCCGAGATGACAAAGCCCGGGTGTTAGGGCCGAGAGGACAACCCACGGGTGTTGGACCCAAGTGGAGAACCAACGGGTGTTGTTTGCCGAGAGGACAAACCACGAAGTGTTGGGGCCGAGAGGATAAACCACGGGTGTTGTTTGCCGAGAGGACAAACCACGGATGTTGGGGCCGAGAGGACAAACCATGGGTGTTGAAGCCGAGAGGACAAACCACGGGTGTTGAAGCCGAGAGGACAAACCACGGGTGTTGGGGCCGAGAGGAAAAATCACGGGTGTTGAGGCAAAAAGGACAAACCATGGGTGTTGAGGCCAAGATAACAAACCAAAAGGGGTTGGAAATGCGTGGACAAACCAAATATGTTGAGTCTGTGATGACAAAGCACGTGTGTTGGGACCAAGAAGACAAAGCACCGTTGTTAGCAGCCGAGAGGACAAACTACGTATATTTGGGATGCAAAGATTAACCACGTGTATTGGGGATGCAAAGACAAAGCACGGGTGTTGGTGCCGAGAGTACAAATCACGTGCGTGTATTGGCGAAGCGAAGACAAACCACAGGTATTGAGTCCGGGAGGACAAACCACGGGTGTCGGAGCTGAGCGGATAAATCACGGGTGTTGAAGCCGAGAGGACAAACCACGGGTGTATGCGCAGAGAGGAGAAACCACAGGTGTTGGAGCTGAGAGGATAAATTACAGGTGTTGGGGAAAAGAGGACAACCAACGGGTGTTGGGGCCGAGAGAACAAACCACAAGTGTTAAAGCCGAGAGGACAGACCATGGGTGTTGGTGCCGAGAGGACAAACCACGGGTGTTGGGGCCGGGAGGACAAACCACAGGTGTTGGGGCCGGGAGGACAAACCACGGGTGTTGGGGCCGAGAGGACAAACCACGGGTGTTGGGGCCGAGAGGACAAACCACGGGTGTTGAGATGAGAGGACAAACCACAGGTGTTGGGGCCGGGAGGACAAAGCACGGGTGTTGGGCCGAGAAGACAAAGCCCAGGTGTTGGGGCCGAGAGGAAAAACTACGGGTGTTGTGGCTGAGAGGATAAATCACAGGTGTTGGGGACAAGAGGACAACCAACGGGTGTTGGGGCCGAGAGAACAAACCACAAGTGTTGGGGCCGAGAGGACAAACCACGGGTGTTGGGGCCGAGAGGACAAACCACGGGTGTTGGGGCCGAGAGGACAAACCACGGGTGTTGGGGCCGAGAGGACAAACCACGGGTGTTGGGGCCGAGAGGACAAACCACGGGTGTTGAGATGAGAGGACAAACCACAGGTGTTGGGGCCGGGAGGACAAAGCACGGGTGTTGGGCCGAGAAGACAAAGCCCAGGTGTTGGGGCCGAGAGGAAAAACTACGGGTGTTGTGGCTGAGAGGATAAATCACAGGTGTTGGGGACAAGAGGACAACCAACGGGTGTTGGGGCCGAGAGAACAAACCACAAGTGTTGGGGCCGAGAGGACAAACCACGGGTGTTGGGGCCGAGAGGACAAACCACGGGTGTTGAGATGAGAGGACAAACCACAGGTGTTGGGGCCGGGAGGACAAAGCACGGGTGTTGGGCCTAGAAGACAAAGCCCAGGTGTTGGGGCCGAGAGGACAACCAACGGGTGTTGGGCCCAAGAGGATAACCCACGGGTGTTGGGGCCGAGAGGACAAACCACGAGTGTTGGGGCCGAGAGGACAAACCACGAGTGTTGGGGCCATTAGGATAAACCAAGGGTGTTGTAATCGAGAGGACAAACCACGGGTGTTGGGGACGAGAGGAAAAAACAACCACGGATATTGGTGCCGAGAGGAAAAACCACGAGTGTTGGGGCCTGGGAGAACAAATCACGGGTGTTGGGGCAGAAAGGACAAACCATGGGTGTTGAGGCCAAGATGACAAACACAAGGGGTTGGAGATGCGAGGACAAACCAAATAGGTTGAGTCTGGGATGACAAAGCGCGGGTGTTGAGACCGAGAAGACAAAGCACGGGTGTTGGGGACGAGAGTACAAATCACGTGCGTGTATTGGTGAAGCGAAGACAAACCACAGGTGTTGAGTCCGGGAGGAGGCACCACGGGTGTCGGAGCCGAGAAGATAAATCACAGGGTTGAAGCCGAGAGGACAAACCACGGGTGTTGAAGCCGATAGGACAAACCACGGGTGTTGAGTCCGAGAGGATAAACCCTGGGTGTTCGGGCCGAGAGGATAAATCACGGGTGTTGGGGGTCGAGAGGACAAACCACGAGTGTTGGGGCCGAGAAGATAAACACAGGTGTTGGGGGCGAGAGGACAAACCACGGGTGTTGAGACCGAGAGGATAAATCACGGGTGTTGGGGCCGAAAGGACAAACTATGGGTGTTGTGGCCGAGAGGACAAAGCACGGGTGTTTGGGCCCAGAAGATAAATCACGGATGTTGGGGGCGAGAGAACAAACCACGAGTGTTGGGCCGAGAAGACAAAGCCCAGGTGTTGGGGCCGAGAGGAAAAACTACGGGTGTTGTGGCTGAGAGGATAAATCACAGGTGTTGGGGACAAGAGGACAACCAACGGGTGTTGGGGCCGAGAGAACAAACCACAAGTGTTGGGGCCGAGAGGACAAACCACGGGTGTTGGGGCCGAGAGGACAAACCACGGGTGTTGGGGCCGAGAGGACAAACCACGGGTGTTGGGGCCGAGAGGACAAACCACGGGTGTTGAGATGAGAGGACAAACCACAGGTGTTGGGGCCGGGAGGACAAAGCACGGGTGTTGGGCCGAGAAGAAAAAGCCCAGGTGTTGGGGCCGAGAGGAAAAACTACGGGTGTTGTGGCTGAGAGGATAAATCACAGGTGTTGGGGACAAGAGGACAACCAACGGGTGTTGGGGCCGAGAGAACAAACCACAAGTGTTGGGCCGAGAGGACAAACCACGGGTGTTGGGGCCGAGAGGACAAACCACGGGTGTTGAGATGAGAGGACAAACCACAGGTGTTGGGGCCGGGAGGACAAAGCACGGGTGTTGAGCCTAGAAGACAAAGCCCATGTGTTGGGGCCGAGAGGACAACCAACGGGTGTTGGGCCCAAGAGGATGACCCACGGGTGTTGGGGCCGAGAGGACAAACCACGAGTGTTGGGGCCGAGAGGACAAACCACGAGTGTTGGGGCCGAGAGGACAAACCACGAGTGTTGGGGCCGAGAGGATAAACCAAGGGTGTTGTAATCGAGAGGACAAACCACGGGTGTTGGGGACGAGAGGAAAAAACAACCACGGATATTGGTGCCGAGAGGAAAAACCACGAGTGTTGGGGCCTGGGAGAACAAATCACGGGTGTTGGGGCAGAAAGGACAAACCATGGGTGTTGAGGCCAAGATGACAAACCACAAGGGGTTGGAGATGCGAGGACAAACCAAATAGGTTGAGTCTGGGATGACAAAGCGCGGGTGTTGGGACCGAGAAGACAAAGCACGGGTGTTGGGGACGAGAGTACAAATCACGTGCGTGTATTGGTGAAGCGAAGACAAACCACAGGTGTTGAGTCCGGGAGGAGGCACCACGGGTGTCGGAGCCGAGCGGATAAATCACAGGGTTGAAGCCGAGAGGACAAACCACGGGTGTTGAAGCCGATAGGACAAACCACGGGTGTTGAGTCCGAGAGGATAAACCCTGGGTGTTCGGGCCGAGAGGATAAATCACGGGTGTTGGGGGTCGAGAGGACAAACCACGAGTGTTGGGGCCGAGAAGATAAACACAGGTGTTGGGGGCGAGAGGACAAACCACGAGTGTTGGGGCCGAAAGGACAAACTATGGGTGTTGTGGCCGAGAGGACAAACTATGGGTGTTGTGGCCGAGAGGACAAAGCACGGGTGTTGGGGCCCAGAAGATAAATCACGGATGTTGGGGGCGAGAGAACAAACCACGAGTGTTGGGACCGAGAAGATAAATCACGGGTGTTGGGGGCGAGAGGACAAACCACGGGTGTTGGGGCCGAGGGGATAAATCATGGGTGTCGGGGCCAGGAGGACAAACTACAGGTGTTGGGGCTGAGAGGATAAATCACGGGTGTTGGTGCCGAGAGGACAAACCACGGGTGTTGGGGCCGAGAAGATAAATCATGGGTGTTCGGCCCGAAAGGACAAACACAGGTGTTGGGGGTGCGAGGACAAGGCACGGGTGTTGAGTTAGGGAGGACAAACTACGGGTGTTGTGGCCGCCGAGAGGACAAAGCACGGGTGTTGGGGCCGAGAGGATAAATCACGGAAGTTGGGTGCGAGAGGACAAACCACGAGTGTTGGGGCCGAGAAGATAAATCACGGGTGTTGGGGGCGAGAGGAAAAACCATGGGTGTTGGGGCCGAGTGGATAAATCACGGATGTTGGGGCCGAGAGGACAAACCACGGGTGTTGGGGCCGAGATGACAAAGCACGAGTGTTGAGTTGGGGAGGACAAACCACGGGCATTGGGGCCGAGAGGACAAACCCCGGGTGTTGTTGATGCCAGGACAAACCGCATATGTTCAGGCCGGGAACACAAACCATGGGCGTTGAGGCCGAGATGACAAACCACGGATGTTGGGGATGCGAGGACAATCCAAATGTGTTGAGTCTGGGAGGACAAAGCACAGGTTTTGGAGCTGAGAGTACAAACCACGTGTATTGGTGATTTGAAGACAAACCACAGGGGGGATAAACCACGGGTGTTGGGGTCGAGAGGACAAACCACCTGTATTGAGGATGCGAAGACAAACCACAGGTGTTGAGCCCGGGAGGACAAACCACCGGCATTAGGGCAGAGAGGACAAACTACGGGTGTTGGGGCCGAGATGACAAACCACGGTCGTTGGGGCCGAGAGGCCAAACCACAGGTGTTGGGGATGCAAGGACAAACAACAGGTGTTGAGTCCAGGAGGACAAACTGCGGGCGTTATGGAAGAAAGGGCACGCAAACCTCCAGATGTCACTTTGGATCCCTTTGCAGGTACCTAAAATGATAGATAAGGAAAATAAAGACGTAAAAGGGCAAGGTAAGAAGAAACGAACGGGAATGTAGATGTGTTAAAAAAAAACCCCACCCCAACCAGTGTTAAGAGGGAGAGTGGACTCCTCCCCTGCTCTGCTCGTCCCCTAGCAGGGATGAATGGACGAAAGCTGATTTTCGACTAGTCAGTGGAATTAGCCACCGACTAAGAAAATAGGTGAGAAGTGGCTTGTAGCGTAGGTGTCAAAAAGAAGGTGAAATAGAAAACTCGAGAAGGAATAGATCCTAGGGCACTTTTAGGGCCCTAAGGAGTGTGGGATTACTTTGTAATTTTCAGCCATCGAAATCTTCTTGCTTACTTCCATTTGTCTTGCGCACCCATGCTTCATCATAGTGGATTAATACCTTCCTCCCTTTGTTACTACAGACAAAAGGCAACTCTTGCTGGTAGCTATCATGTGGCCAGACGTCCCTATCTTACTTACATTTTCCCCTACCCTAACTCGACCACTTTCTTTTTCCACCCTCTTTCGAACCTTTCTGTTTGAGACTTCATCGTTGGTTCTCATCTTTTATTAGGCCAAAACACACTGCTCTGCAATTACACTCTCGCCATCAGTGTCACCACACCCACGCCATCAGCGTCCTTTTCACTACGGTTCTTGAGAGAAACCAAATATTTACATCTTCGCAGACATCTCGTGGGACGAAACAGCGAAGCAACAAACATCTCTCGCGCCGCGTATTTACAAACGCCCGAGGTAAACAAACTCACGATATTGACGCCATTGACCAATGAAGTCACCACCAGCACAAACACGGGTCGCAGAATCTGCCCGCACACTCGTATGTCGACAGATCAGTTTTGGTGAAGTTCAGGAAATGGGAAATGTACGTAAGGTGGCTTTCCCTAATAGATAAAGAAACCTCTACCCTAAAATCAACATTGCATATGTAGGTATAATAGACATAGCGAATATAAATGTGTTGGAAGTAAGGTATGAAATCGATAAGTATGGAAAAAGGTTGAGAATTTGGCGAAGTACATGATAGAGTGAATGAGATGCTTTAATAGTGGCGGTGACATGTTATAGAATATGTGTGGTAGTTGTGTTATAAGGAATTTTAACGGGTGAGAGTGCCTGAGGACTGGGAAGATGTTGTGATGATATTACTGTTAAAGGGTAAAAAACTGGGAAACCGTAGAACTACAGGGCAATAACTATTGAATTTTGTAGGCAAGGTGTATGGAAACCTCTAGTTGCCCATGTTGTCACTGTTCTAACAGGAGTAGAAGTGAAAACGAATAAAAAACACATAACAGCAACATAAAAATTACATAATTGGAGAGGAAGGCCACATTGGAAAATCTAGTTGAAGGGAGCACAAAGACTCAATTGAAACGCAATGATTACATTGAAAACAGAATTCATATCCGTTCAGTGGGTTAGGTCTAATTAAATGGTAATTAGTCTGTATTCGCAAAATATCTTATTAAATTCTAAAGTTGTCTTCGCTTAAGACAACGTTGGAAAACAATAAGAACGATGTCATTTTATGTGACGGTAGAGAATTAATTTGAGAATCCATTGATACACATCTTTTGGGATATGTTAGAAACATTCTATGAAAATATCCTTCCTGGCGAGGCGCGATGTCTGGCTCCCTGGTCTGATACAGTGTCAGTTGTCAAAGTTCGTTTTATACTAACCGCATAATTAGCTTAATTGGCTAGTCAAAGGGGCCTACTCGGTTTTCTCAAAGCCTAAATATAACCTCAAAATTTATTACTTTCGATTTTGTTGCTTAATAGAGGTGTCCTTGTAGTGGGTATTGTGAATTAAATTTTCCCGTTGGTGTAGAAAGAGTGCGACGTCCCTAACGTCGAACATTGAGTAAATGTAATGGGAGAACTTTGGACTAGGGAAAATGAAGATACGTCTTGCGTGAAGCTTTATTTTCACGTCAATATATCGTTCAATAATGTTCTACGTCCCTAACGTCGAACATTGAGTAAATGTAATGGGAGAACTTTGAGCTAGGGAAAATGAAGATACGTCTTGCGTGAAGCTTTATTTTCACGTCAATATATCGTTCAATAATTTCAATTATTTGATCCAAAATGAAATTACAACGATTTTTAAAGATAAGGTTTTGTGCTCTCTTGGTTTCAACTCCGCAATTTTCTCTTCCGACCTCTATTGCCTGCAGGAGAATCTGCGGCTCTGCAGTACCGTCCAAAACAAGAAAACAAAGCATCAACATTTAAATTTATTTAAAGAAAGGGTATGTCCAAAATTGAGAAGGATAACTTATAACTTCCATTTTACGCGTAGAAATTGAGGAGGACGGACTTTAGAAGTCCTGGGGATGGCCTAACCACCACCTTCAAGAGGTATGCTTTCTGTAAGTGGCTCAGGCGGGAACGCCAGTGGTCGATTGCCTTCGTTAGTCAGGGAAAATAGCAGGCGACGGAAGAGGGGAAGCAGGAAGGGTAGCAGGAGTGTGGATCAGGATGGGGGTGGATGGGGGTCAGGATGGAGTCAATAAGGAAGAGGAGAGGAGTAACAAGGAAAAAAAGTACCCTAGAAGACTTTACGGTCGATTCAAAGAGGGTACCTTTGGACTAGCAGTCGAGCGAGCACATCTCTGTTCAAATGCTTTATGTCCTTAAACGGCCACTTTTCAAGACCCTGTCTAGTCTTGACTTGAACTGGTCAACAGATTCACTGTTGACAACTTCCACTGGAAGTGCGTTCCAACTACCGCAGATACTGTAGTGAAAAGTTTTCCGCACAGATCGCGGTTGTAACGCTTCAGTTCAAGTTTAAAGCTGTGATTTCTTGTTCTGCTCTCAGCAAGTGTGAACATATCCCCGCAGTCAACATTGTCGATCCCTCAAAGTATTTTGACAACTTCGATGAGCTGACCACGCAGTCTACGGGTTATCAACGAGAACAGATCTAATTCCCTTAGTCTATCTTCATAACTTTTATGTCTGATAGAGGGAATCAGTTTGGTTGCCCTGGTTTGCACGCGTTCCAATCTTGCGGTGTCCTTTCGAAATGAAGGACTCCAAAATTGTACGGCATACTCCAGGTGAGGTCGGACAAGTGAGTTGTACAAACACAGTACAATCTACTTGTTCTGATATCCAAACTGGCGCCGTATGTAGCCTAGCATCCTTTGGGCCTTTTTCTTCGCCTGAATGCACTGTTTCGAGAACTTGAGGTCACTAGTGATTATTACACCCAAGTCCTCCTCAGTGTCAGTGGATTCAATAGCAGTGCCCTTAAGGATAAACTGAGATTGGGGATTTCGGTGGCCGATATGCATCACTTTGCATTTGTTCACGTTAAAAGGCATTTGCCACATGTCCCACCACTCCCCAATCTTCGGAAGATATTCCTGAAGGCGGGCAGTATTTACATCCTTTGCAACGTTCATACCAAGCTTGGTATCGTCGGCAAATTTGGAAATCTTGGCAACCATGTCACCGTCCATGTCGTTGACGTAGATGATGAATAGTAGTGGTCCCAGGACAAAACCTTGAGGCACCCCGCTAGTAACGGGCACCCACTCAGAAGCCTGTCCATTCACCACCACCCGTTGCCGTCTGCCACTTAGCCAGTTGTCTATCCAGCCGGCTACTTTTCCGTCTATGCCCAGCGCTCGCACTTTCCGGAGAAGGCGGTGGTGTGGTACCTTATCAAAGGCTTTCTGAAAGTCTAAGTACACCACATCCACCGCCTTGTCCCAATCGTGCTCACTGAAGACGAAGTAGAAGAATTCCACAAGGTTCGTCAGGCATGACCTTTGCCTTCGGAGGCCGTGCTGGGAACTCCCCAGTAAAAGGTTTGACTCTAAATGCGACGTCATTTTGTCCACCATCATGCTTTCCATGAGTTTACCGACTATCGAAGTCAGACTGATAGGTCGGTAGTTCGATGATTGGCTACGGTCTCCTTTCTTGAAGATAGGAGTCACCTCCAGTTCACGCCAGTCTCTAGACATGTTGACATGTTGAAGATTGCGCTCAGGTGTCGTGACACTTGATCGCGCACTTCTTTCAACACTTTAGGTAGAAACCCATCCGGGCCAGGTGACTTATTCGTCATTAGGTCAGTGATCTTCTTTTTTATTTCTCCGTCGGTGAAGTTCATATCCTCCAGCTCCCCCCCCCCTCCCCGAGTAGGAATCCCTTGGCTGGGGGATGGGACCACACTCTACAGTAAACACTGAAGAGTAATAGTCGTTGAGGAGGTTAGCATTTTCTGCATCTGAGTGCTTTAATGTCCCCTCCTCATTCCTCAAAGGGCTAATCGTTCGACGGATTAGTTTACGGCTGTTCACATATCCAAAAACCTCCTTGGGATTCTCTTTACAGAGTCTTTGCACTCGGAGTTCCTCAGACCGCTTAGCCGCCCCTATGCTGGACTTCACTCTCCTGGATAGCCTCCGGTATTCGTCAAAGTTATCCGAGCTCTTCGATTGCCGGTACACATTTCTCTTCTCCCTAAGCAGTTGGCCAATTTATAGATTAAACCACTTTGGTTGAACAGAAGACCGACGGGGGCATTTCAGAGGGATGAAATGCGATTGAAGACTCATGAATGTGGTTTTGAAACTGTTCCACGAGTCTTCAAAATCCTCGCACACTTCTAGCCTCACGTCAGTCAGCCCAGCACGAAAACCTGGAAAGTCTGCTCTTCTCAAATCAAGTTTCCTCGATTCACTAGTTGCAGGCCCTGCCTTGGGGACTTTTACTACAAATCTAATTAGTCGGTGGACACTGCCACACAGCTCTTTGCCAACAGAGAGGTCCTCAACCATGTCATCCTCAGAGGTGAAAACCAAGTCGAGGATATTGTCTACTCTCGTTGGCTATTTTACCCATTGAGTCAGGAACTCGTTGTTCGCGAACTCCAGGATTAGTGCGTTCTCGCCACAGGGTTCTCTGGTTTCCCAGTCAACTTGTGTGTTGAAATCCCCCATGACGATACACACTGTCTTTTACATGTTCGCCCAACAGCAGGTACAGACTCCTGTCCTGTTTAAGAGTTGGGCAGGGGGTCTGTAAAGCACCAGGGTCCTGTATCTGACAGAACTTCTCTATAGGTCAACACCTAGTAGTTCATGGTCTGATACGATGTTTCAATCCGTCGAGTTGAGAGTATCCTTGACATACAACATCACACCGCCACCCTCTCTGTCTGGCCTATTTTTCAGGAAGAGCTGGTAACCGGTAACCGGGAATCGTGAATTCACCTTCAAAGTCTCGGCTTGAGGTTTTTATCCACGACTCCGTTATGGCCACAATCTCAGGTTCTTCTGTCGCTACGAGTCCACGAAGTTTAAGAAACTTGTTTGTGATAGACATCGCATTAAACAGAAGAACCTTGAGGGAGTCCCCGACTGTAGGACTCCCTACGCTCTTCCGTTTCCCACTTTGTTTCTCTGTGGCGGGGTCACTTAACCTCTTTGTGACCTCAAAAAAGGTTCTTCCTTGAGTAACACGAGTGTACTGGCGTACGTCCTCCTTTACTCGGGGTCTGACACTTCTTTGGGTCCTTTGGGAGATAGGAGTGGGGATCAGAATGGGGTCAAGAAGGGAAAGGAGAGGAGATAGGAGTGGGGCAGAAATGTGGTATGAAGGTGGGGCAGGAGTGTGGAAAGAAGGTGGCGCAAAAAGTGTAGTATGAAGGGGGGCAGGAGGGGAGAAGTAGGGTGGTCAATATGGGTGGGGGGGGCAAGAGGGGGAACAGGATAGGGTGGAAGTAAAAGTTCTTTCTCTTTTGCTGGTGCTCACGACCAATCCAGTGGAATGTTGCTATCTAACCTTAAAAATATTTTGAATGCCTGATCAAGCGCCTCTCCCCCCCTACAAGCATCATTTTCCTGATTAATTTTTATTTATATTCAAAACCAACAAGGGCTTCCAGTTGTCACCTGTAGCATGGTTCCTCGTGGTACACCTTAGACCACCGTGTGGGATTCTTAAATCAAAACATCCTATCAATGAGCTTGGTAGCTCTTCTCTGACCCCCCCATCCCTTACGCCCAGAGTCTAGGCTGTGTGTTTTAAACTCTGGCCACCCTGAAGGGCAGGAGAAAAAAAAAGGCTGAAGAGGGGATATGGCCCGACCACCCCACCTGGGTGCACTCCTAGGGTGAGACCACACTATTTGGGTGTATTCCACATGAGGTTAAGTTGCAATAAAACATCCACTACCTATTGCATGAATAGCTACCACAGTGGGAAGAACTTCCACTACCTACCTATTGCATGGACTGCTACCGCATACGAAGGGCTGCTATAAAATTCCCACAGCATGCAACAGCTTCCCTCCTCTCTAACCTAATACCTCAGGACATCCTAACAAAAAGTGCGGCTCCACTAAATTTTAGTAACGTTGGCGGAGCCCTACAGCCCAACCTGTGGATCAAAGCTCTCCCTTAATCTCACTGCTCGTCGGAGAAAGAAAACATCGCAATCCTCCCAGGGAGTTACAAACAACAACATATTTGTCCCCATCCACCATTTTTACATCCAAACAATAATGTTGAGACCATGTTTACATAGACAATACTCACTGTCGAATAAGAATCCCCTAATAACCTCTAACCTCTCATATTTAGTGGAAAAGATATTTCCACCATACAGTAAAGGTGTATGTCAAAGATGAGAGAAATGGAGATCAGTGAGAGAATGAGAGACGGGTAGGACAAAAAGAACCCGCGATCGGCTTCTTTTTGAGGTAACTTCCGTTTAATAAGACGTCCTATAGCGAGCCTAATTGTAACAACGAGAGGTTCCGCGAGATGGCGTTAAGGTCTAAATTTACTCCCGGCGCCGTTGTATAGATTAAGTAAAATCCAGTCCCGGTGCCTCGGTGAAATTCACTTCCTGCGGGCCCGTATAAATAGTTAAGCGTTGGTCTGGGTAAGATTAGTATTTTGCCAAAGAGGACGTGACAGAGATGTCAGCCGCAGCATTGCCCATGTTACAACTGACACCTCCTTGTGGGGGCGTTAATTATTATTAATTGCAAGAGAATTGAACCAATAATAATAATAATCATCGTCACTACTCCCCTAATGTATATTTAATGTGCATTAACGTCACTACCTGCGCGGGGGGGGGAAGGGTCCAGGATAGACACACCAATCACCGACATTATTGCGGCCGCAAGAAAAAGAATTTTGGGAGGCGCGGCTTCGAATCAAGGGATTCGAAGTCCAGAATGGCATTAGAAGATTGGAAATTTGGGGAGTTTATAGCGTTGGGTTAGTAAAGGTGAGAGTGTGGTGTTAGCATGCCCCCATCAGACCGAGGCTGACAAAAATGTATGCCTGGATTGGCTGAGATTCCACTTCAAGATCGAGAGAATAGTGAGAAAGAACCGAGAGGAAATGATGAAGACGATAAAGTATTGCATGAGACCAATAACGAGCACCTCCCCATCTTAAATATAAGGAATTGGGAGGTGAGTCTAGACTCGCGGAACACAACCTCACACGGAACTCAAGTAGGAACCTCCAGCACCTCTGTTTGGCCCAAAGCCCCAAACATACAAGCCCCACCACATCTCAAAACACTGCTCACTCACTACCTATTTATCCTAACCCCTCCACCACTAGCTTCAGGACCAACTCCTCAAAACACTTCACATAACATCACCTTTAAACCTAGCGCTAAACCTAGGGGTATTTTAAATGTGTGAAAGGTACCTATTTCGATACTCAAAACTAAACCTTCCTACGGGTCCTACGGTCCGGGAGGGTACTCAACTCTCACCGGTGCCCCTCCGTCCAGGTACTATTAGTGAATAAGAACAAAAGATTAACACGAGCTCCCCGCCATATACATATAACCTATATAATGGTATGATCTGGAAAACACCTAGCCTATGCCCCAACCATCTCTCAGTCATCACACAAATTGCCCTAAGGGGAACCATACTACATCAACCCCATGAAACGTTGGAAGACCGCATCAAAGTGAGTTTAAAACCACCTCATAACGGAGATTCCATGTTTTTTTTTGTTTGTTGTGTGTTTTGTGCGTGTGGTTAACTATTTAAATTTTGAAATTGGCTAAAAACTAAAGGTAACATTTCTGGAAGCTTTTGTTCCCGAAGAATTCGTAAAGAAACGTGAAATTAGCGGAAGCGAAGATGTGGTTGAAGTACAGATGACGAGTAAATAGAATTGTACGGCTCAGAACCTTATGGATAAGGAGATTGCATAATTCGCTCCAACCTGCTCTGTTCTATAATGAAAGCTATACACAACAACATAAAATGACCGGGGAGAAAATACCGTTAAGAAAAACAGGACCCAAAGCTCAAAAAAACAAGTACGCACAAAATACAATATGAACGGAGAGTATTTCGTACTTAAGTCCTCATGTGGCAACAATGGACCATTGAAGGACACCTCCGCCCCCGTTATTTTGAGATAAAATAATAAATCAACTTACATTCTACTAGCGGTGCAGTATCACCATTATGGCTGATAAGTAGCGACAATCTCGATTTATATAATTACTTTAAAAAGAACTTTAAAAGTGAAACTTTTACAGGAGTTTCTACAGAATGAAGCTAGTTTTTGTATACACAATTCCAATAATACTCTACTGGTGGGGCCTGTCGGTTGGTTGGAATGTTCCGTAGTGCACAGTGGTAACCAAAGTACATTTCTTTAGATAGTTTGTCCTAAAGTGTTTTCGTTTTCTAAGGATTTTTTAAATGAAAGAACCTTATTTGGGGGCATACAATTTCAGCAATCTTTAAAAATAATAGTTTGGTAAGTAAGCTTAATATTCTTGTAGGTTTTGGGGGAACAAAAAATATTTAAAAAATAGAGAAAATCGAGAGAATTATTCCACTGTGTGAAAAAATACTTTAAAGCTTAAGAAATGCAAATATATAGAAAGATTTGTTTGGAAAATAAACAAAACAGGGTTATTTTACGAGAGGCTACCAAGATATAAGCTAGCAGTGCCTCCGATTCGTGAAGCCAAAACTGTACGTATCTGTTTCGTATAAAAGGGGAAATGCCCTACTTCTCCTCGGAGAAACGTGGGTTTCGAAAAATAGCGAAAATATCGTGGTCAAGGTTTCTTCGCTAGTTCAAATAAAGCAAACCCAACACAATTTACTTAACTTGACCATGCCAAACCAAACCGAACATAACCATTCCATACCAAACCGAATTTAACCTAACCTAACCCTTAACTAGACCAATCCGTTCTAATCTAACCTAAAGTTTCATTGCGAATAATAATAATTCAATACAGGGAGGTAAAACAAGATTCGGAGAGGCTCTAAATTAACTCTGGTTCTGTAATTGTTAGGTTCGGGTTAGGTTCATTTGAAGTAACTATTAATCGCCCTGGTGCCGATCTTTTCACTACATTTTGCCACATACTTTTCTCCACTATGAAGTGGAAGGGAATGTACACCCCTCCAGCCCATCTCTGTTTAAAAGTCTGACACGAACAGGTAAATACAGTTTTGTTTGACGAATCTAAGCTGATAGCATTGGAACTTGTACATTACGAGATTATTTTAATAGGATCATAGAATTGTCACCCATACAAAGCCGTAGGCCTCGCCACTAGAGCTATCAGACCTCAAGACCCATACATATTCTACACAAAGGTCTGTGGTGGGAGGGGGGAAGTTATTTTTGCACCGCATTAACTTCAACCAAAGTAAAAGCAACCCTTGAGGGTCACTGATATTTAGGTTCTCCTGAAGTTTCAGGCTATGAATAAAAAAAAGCAATGCATTTCTATCCGAGAAACTTCATTAGCATTTGTGCTTCATCATAGTGGCGCGCATACACTCCAATTAGCCCCCCCCCCTCCCCAATGACCTTTTAACTACAAAGGCACCCATTTTTTTCAATGACTTTGTCCCCTCATGGAGATGAGGCTCTGTAGTATCTCAAGTCAGTGCTCACCCCTGGACACAAGGCGCCAAGCGCGTTTCTTCACAAATCATCTCTAAGACATTCATAGAGAAAACATTTACTTACCCCCCTGTCAGTCTTCTTTCTCTTAAACACCTACACCAGCAGATTCATATCTTCTTCTCAGGAATATTCTCACCCATTCATCTAACATGCCCGTACCACCTCATAACTTTTTTGGTCGCAACAATGGCCCTAATTTCTCATACTTTACATACAGTTTGGAGCAAAGTTTAAATACAAGCTACCAGTGTAGGCTTTGTAATCGATTTAGTTGATTAATATTTGAATAACTTCGATAATATAGTAAGCGTTATATATTTCAGCAACATTAAAAAATAAACAGCAAAAAAATATATTAACAGGAAAAATAATATTTAAGATTTTGACGAATGACATTTGTTAACAATTACAGCTTTCAAGAGCTTGTCATACAGTAGGCTCCAAAAGTAGAGAACCAAATATTAAAATCTACATTTTGTTGAAAATACTCAGTTAATTTCCATAAATATTGCACAGAATATTTTTTGAAGAAAGGGTCCTTCCAAAACTACAGCCATAGCCAAAGGTTTTAGCAGAGACATTTCACTGCATAAATATTTATATAAATATCTATAGTGTATCTATAGTGTATATATATATATATATATATATATATATATATATATATATATATATATATATATATATATATATTAATTAAAGTTATCTTTTCGAATCCTAATTTTGACTTATGTACCCTGACACAAAATTAATCGGCCAACCAGCTAGAGATTGCCTAGATCGATCAAGAGTTGGGAACTTTTTTAAGCGTGCGTGCCAAAATCGGCCTAATCTTTCTAACAAAAAATCAATACGTGCCATCCGAAGTTTTAGAGACATACGAATATTTGGTGTCTTCTTTTAAGTATTGGAGGATCTTTTGTTAATGATGTCAAAACCCTCCCCGGAACGGTAAAATCAAATAATATTGAAAGTAGTTTTTTAGGTCATGTCGGTTAAATGAGCACAGAGTAATTTAGCGACTTTGGTCAGTAAAAATTAATTAAAGTCGTTTTACTCTGTTGATTACATATATTTTTAATGCTGTTTAAGGGTGTAATTATAGTATATACACCCATACACGGTAAAGACATTGTTTGTAATATTAGCGAAAGAATAAACAATATTTTTTAGCTTTTTCCCATCTCATGCCAATGTTTGCATTGTAAAGAATTGTTGTTGACTCGCACAGGTACCCGGCGTTGCCCGGCATAAAAAGTCCTGTCGCAAATAAATACAGATGCATATTGTTTGAAATCTTTATATTGTGGCACAAAATATCTTTACTTGTAGATTATTGTTATTGTAATTATTATTATTATTTGTAGTGTGAAGGAAGATTCAGGCGAGTTGCGCACCTATCATAAATATCATATAATATACTTACAATGAGTAAGCGTTTCACCGCGCGCGCCCAGCAGTTTATGCACATGCGTTGTAAGCGAACAATGTTGTGGCCGTAGGAACAGATCGAACGCCTTATAGATACACAGATGCAGTTTAGCAAAATTTAAAAGACAATAAATAGGCCAAATAGCATCAATATTCGGGTATTATATTCTTGTAATTCGATGACTTTTAATAGCATGTTAGTCTCCTTTTGATCACTATTTTTATTACAACTCTTCTGTCTGCTTGTTTGTTTATTACATTTTATTTAGTATTGCTCATAATAAAATTGTATTTTATTAAGGTTAAATCTAAAACATACTTATAAGTTGGATCTTTTTTCATAAAAGTGAGCTGGAGGTTAGCCTACCGAAAAAGGTTATAGGCGCGCCATTTTTGGGGGGCACATGTGCCATAGGTTGCCCACCTCTGGCCTATATCATGTTAAATTCCTTTGGTTTAATTGGATTTATGTCTGAACTCCTTTCTAACCACAAAATACCAGTGAAAAGCTAAACAAAGGGAAAAACTAAGTCATCAGAGAAAGAGCATATAGGTGCGTAAAACAAAAAATTCGAAAGCCAATTAAAGAAATACATCTTTCCTTCAGAAGATTATAGTAAGTACTTTGAGGTTCCTCAAAATTAATCAACGTCCTTCCCTTAACGAATCTAGTTTTCCAGGAATCGATTTACTAACCTCCATATTCAACCTTGGTCGTTTTTGGTCGAAGCGATTCGTTATCCACTCCGACATCAGAAAGGGTTTCCTTCAAATAACATTGAAATTAGAAGCTGATAAGAAAATGCTATGCTTTTTCTGGGTATAGAACGGCATACTCCTTACGTACCTCTATTCTTCACTAGTATTTAGGGTACATAGCTCCACTTCCATCTTATACTACATATGTTATAAAACATCACTTCAGTTTTTTATTTGATCTACCGTTATTTTCAAATTTAAAATAAATTAATTTTACGTTGACATTCTGATAGTCACGAGTTTTGATGGCGAGGTCCTCAGAGGGATCATCTTTAAATCAAACGAGCAAATATATGAAGGCATGTTTGAGCTAAGATCGTGTAATTCGAATCATGTAGCCCTTAGAAGCCTATTCAAAAAAGAGAAAAAGTATGAGGAACATTATATCGTAGTCGAGCGAGTTTTTGGATATCATTACGCGTTGGAGAATGATTGTTTCGCAGTAGTTCCACCCGATCCCGATGTCAAAACATAGCGAAATATTCTCTCGTAGATTTTAAAAATGTTCGACCCTTTAGGCCTTTTCCTGCCTGTGACGTTCAGAGAACACCTCTTAATGCAGAATCTGTGTTACAAAGGGTGACATGGGATGCTGAAGTGCGTACGGGCGATCTTAAGGCGTGAGAGTCAATTCATTGCGTAAAGACAAACTCATAATCTAAAGTCACTCCTCTTTCAGGAAGAAGCCGTCATACGCTCAAGTTGTTGAGGGTCATTTTCTCATTCAAAATCTATTACGATTGTAATTGAGGTTCAAATCGTTTTGTCTTGGCTCCGCAACGATATTGCCAAAAGTAAAACTAAAATCATTATTCGCTAAAAATAGTCTTCATTAAACTCATTAGGGAGGAACTTTGACTAAATATAAAATCAACGCCGTTTATAATTACATTAATACTCTTGATGATCCTGCAGATTTAATTAACCCGTGGCGTTTCCCTTAAGGAATTCCACTCAAAATTGAATATTTGTCTAACATGGCTCCTCTAGGATGACGTCAGTGAAAAGTTTCTGGCCAAAACCGGAACTGAAGCGTCACAATGATTCTTTCAAGAATTAAATTTTCTCCCATGTAACCATCCAAAATATTGAACCCCTTTTAAACATTCATACCTATTCTAGCTTATATAAACAACAAAATAGCTAGCTTCCTGCTAAAATTCATTTTAAAATTACAAAGCTCGATGTGAATATTTCGTGGGCAACTCAATTTTGCTAACTCTCCTGATGGGAACGAATTTCTTGAATACGGACCAAAACAAAAGGAAGTCGCAGTATATGAGCTCATTAAGGACCTTGACTTATTTTTCGATCTGTATGGTTACATAAGAAGAAAGAGGAGGATTTTTAAATCGATTTTTTTTAGGACTACAACTTCAGTAACCCTGTAAATTATTTAACTCTTAATAATTCGCAATTGTCGTTTAAATGCAAATATCGTGGGATCGATTCGTCTTTCACTATGCTTAGAATTTGGGTTTCTGAGTAACTTACCTACACTAAACAGCCGTATCTCTTAGAGCAATATATAACACATTCTCGCTCAAAGGTTTCGAGTATCAATCTTTGTAGCCAAAAATAACAGGAACAAGACGCCACAAACAGAGATGCTGAATTTGAGGATTCTATCCCTTCTTTGGACCCCGTGTTGACACGCCTCGGCCCTAAAGAAAAGCTGTTTTTCGATCGAAAAGGAGACCGCGTAAATTTAGCTGAATAATTTTAAGAATAAATTTAAGTTAATCGTATTCAAAAAATCCAAACAGGATAAAGATAGTGTAAGTGTAACCTTAGAAAAAAAAGCTTTGAATGTTTTCAAAGCTTCTACCGCGCGGAGAGCTGTTAAAATTCTCCCTTTAATCATTTTTCTTTCTTTCTTAATCTCATTTGGGGCCTTGTGCACCTGTTCAGCGACCACTGTGCTCGTTTGTTAACCTCATAGGAAACTTAAGGCAAAAAGGCGCTGATCGGAGAACAACTAAGCCCCCTCCCGTCTTTCCTCACCTCGCTCTATCCAAAAGTGCACCTGTGACAACCCATTTCGGAGAGCTTTGGGGGATGCTTCCATTAGCCCTACATTCAAACTCTGTCTCGGTCGACCACAAAATAGCTAGTCACAAATCGCTTTGAAATCCATTGCTCTCTTTGCCCTAAAAAGCGTCCCTTTTTCTCTTCCCCTTTAAGTTTCCCTTATTTTTGTTATGGATTCAAACCAAGTTACGGTGGAGAATTGCTAAACCACCCAGAACAAGGTAGGCAAATACATTTCATTCCAAACTCATTTACGAGAATACTATTTGTATCTCTTAATTCAAACATTAACACTCAATTCAAACTAACAAACAAACAAATTCCTTCATTCTCTCAAATCCCTCATTTTTGTTCTCACTTGATTTCAGTTCAGTTGAGTTTGAAGTATTGCCTTTGCATCGGCACTTCTTTTGTATTTCTTTATTTGTTTTTTGTATCATTCCATTTTAAGGAGCCTGTAGCACTTATTATTTAATTATGATTATATTAAATACTATCCTGTGTCATCCTGGTCATTTTGACTTTCAAGCATGAACGCATTAGGGGTCAGGCTTATCCCTTTTATCTGGGATTCGTTCCTTGTAGTTAAAATATGCTACGTTACAGGTCTTTTTCTTTTAGCTACCTTTGTCGACTCTTCCACATTCTCTATACAGTTTCTTTTTTTAATTCTTGATTTTTTTTATCACATAGTATTTTCCCAATCTTTTCTAGGTTTGTGATATTTATCGGGTCTTGTATTTTAAGGTACTTTCTTTCATTTTTGAGAGCTTTACATTCTAGGAGGAAGTGACTGAGGTTTTCTTCCCTTCTTCCACACACCTCGCATTCATCACAACTATGCAATTTACGAGGGGGCGGTCAATAAGTTTTGCAATTCGGATATAAGGAAACGAGATATGAAGGAAAGTGTTTTATTATTTTTCAATATAACTACCTTCGACTTCAATGCATTTGCGCCACTTGTCCCTGAGGCTTCGAATTTCCGATAACCACAAATCTCCCGACTGTTCTTCAATCCACTCCTGGACGGCGAGCTGGACATCTTCATCGTCCCCAAACCGGCGTCCACGCAGTGCAGCCTTGAGCTGGCGGAATAAAAGTAGTTGCTAGGGGCCAGAGCTGGACTGTAAGGGGGATGGTTGAGCTCCTTAAATCCGCACTCGCAGAGCAGCTTGTGCAACTCTGGCCGTGTGGACTTTGACGACGTTGAAGTCGATCATGGGGCGTGAGGTTTCTAGGGACTCAACGGGCAGAGACCTTGGTCATGGCCAAATTGTTGTGGATGATATTGATAACACTTCTATCTGATATTCCAAGTTCTCGCTCGATTTCTTCGACCTTCACCCGTCGATTTTCGAGGATCATCCTCTCCACAAGGGCCACATTGTCCTCGTTGGTCACGTATGATGGGCGTCCTGGACGGGGGTCATCTTCAAGGGACTCACGACCATTGCGTAACTCCCTATTCCAGCGAGCAATGGTTGCATAGGAAGGGGCGGTGTCGGTGTACACTGCAACCATGCGTTCATGGATCTCTTTTGCATTCTTGCCTTCCTTGGTCAAAAATTTGATCACTGCGCGGTGCTCAACCTTCTCCATTGTTGAAAAATTTGTGACTCACGATCTGCGATCAGCTACTGCTTCTTAAATAGACGAGGCAGGAGCGTGCGGCTGCAGGTCCTGACTTGTCCTAACACCCCCACAAACAGCCATCCCCCTTCCTCTGTTTTGCCCTACCGATTCGCAAAACTTATTGACCGCCCCTCATATTTCTGTCATTCAATGGTAGACAATTTGCCTTAGCTCTATAGTATATTATTAATGATGGTTTATTGTCGTAAATTGTCTCCTCTTTTATTTATTTCTTAAAGTTTTGGTATATATATATAATGAATTTTTATTTGCAAGGTCTTTTTTCCATAATTGTGAATCCCATTCTTTAAATGTTTTTGCAATATCTTCATATTTCATTTTTTTATCATTTCTAGATTAATTCCTAATTCTTTAATATGATTTTTAATATTATTCATCCATTTGTTTTTATTATCCTTAGAAATTATATCAAGAATTCTTTGCATTAGATAATTTTTACCCTCAAATACTTTTTATATATCTTATTTGTCCCTAAAATATTCGTCTCTTCATCAAGGCTGCTCCGATTTCTCCTCTTAAAATACTATTTGCAGCATAACTTGGTGCTGCACGTTCAACTCCGGAGGTAAAAATCGCTTTAGGGGTACGTTTACTTTTGGAATTTTTAAGGTTTAGGGTGAGTTAAGAAAGTTAACTATGATAGGTTAACTTAGGTAAGTTGGGTAAACTTAGGTAGGTTAGGTGAGGGAGGCTTGGTTAGGTTTGTTAGCTAGGTAAGCTCGGTTTGTTTAACCTAATACACAATTAGTGTTTAGCATTTAACTTTGCCTTCCAGCGTTGCAGCTTACCTACAAGAGTCAGCACAAGCCTTGAGGGAGGAACTACAACTTCGAGGCTCATTAAGGAAAAGGATACAACTTCTCCCGGAAATGCTGGACGAGGTGACGAGAGATGGAACGCTCCACGACGCACTGCTTGACAGAAAAGTGATGAAATTATGTCATCGGAGTGCTTGGAACAAAGTGGGCCGGGACAGCATCGTCCCAAACCTCTCTGACCACGTACTTAGCCTCCCGGAGAGGCAGGCCCTATCGGTGGGCGTAAAATTTGCCGTATGCATGAAGGGATCCGGCCTACTTGAGGACGTCATACGGAACCAGCGCAAATAAGACCCTGATGACATTGGGTTCACACAGGAAATGACTTTCGTACTCCATGCCGCGGCAAAGTTACAACCACTGCCAATCCTGCTAAGATACATGAAAGCTCTCTAAAGCCTTGCTCACAACAAAGACATCTATATCATATTAGCTGACAAGGGCGGTGGAGTAGTCATCATGTACACTAGGGATTACGACGAAAAGATGACGAACATACTAGATGACGAAAATACCTACCTGAAAGTCAATGTCGACACAACATTACAGAAATCAATGACTTTCAACAAGTAAAGGAGGAAGATTCTTAAACGCACGGGAAACGGAAAGAAGTTCCTTCATCTGCTAGAAGAGAGCCCATGAACTCTGATTATTGGGGAATCACCTAAGACGCCTAAGCCAAACATCCCAATGGAACGTAGCACTTCCAGGATAGACAATGCCCCACACAGACTGGCCAAAATAATTGCCCGTCCACTGGCAGGTATGATGAGTAGCATTAGCGGGGCCCATCTCAAAAACTCATCAGGTCTTAGGGAGAAACCTACAGGGAGTAAACCTCAAAAACAAGGAACTCCTGACTTTCGATGTTGTCTCCCTCTTCATTAGTGTCCACATTGAAAAGGTGATGGAAGCCGTCCATATCGTCACTAGAGACATATCCGAGTCTCTACCCCTCCCTCCGCGTGACATCCTGAATCTGGTTGAGCTCTGCGTAAGATTTAACACCTTTGCTTTTCGTTAGCAGGAATACCAACAGGTGTATGGGGTGGCCATGGAATCGCCATCTTAGCTCGCCTGCTTATGGAGAGAATGGAGGCTGGACAGGTAAGGGATTGCTTGAGCCCCACATTAAATGGTTCAGGTATGTAGACGACACGATCGTGTTCGTCCTACGTCGCATAAACCTTTAGAAGTTGCTCCGCAAGATCAATAAGCTTCACCTAACCACCAAATTCAACACGGAAGAAGAGGCAGACGACGCAACGCTTCCATTCCTAGACGTAAAATTACATATGACGGACGAAGGCTTGAAATTCTTCGTCTACAGGAATCCAACCAACAAAGATGACTTTGTCCGCTACCTGTCGTCACACGACTCTCGGACAAAAATGGGCATCTCATCTGGTTCTTCCTGCACGCACGGAGGATTTGCAGCCAAGAGTTTATCGCACAGGAGGAGAAGTACATCCAAAACTCCTTCCAAAAGCCAAGATACCATGTCACTTTCATTGGAAGGGGAAGGAGCAAAGCCATTAACTTTGGCCAGCGTGCTGTAGCACGAGGGAAAGTAAGACATAACTCGAAGTTTATTTCCGCCCCTACTAGCCCTCTCTCCATCGCAGTAGGAAGAAGGTTGGCACCATCAACCAGAGTCGTCATTTAAGCTGTTGTCAAAGTTAGAGACATCTGTGGCTCCATACCGCCGACAGACCAATAGGAACTCTTTAGTATACAGGACACTATGTAGCGACTTCTCCCTGGCTTACTTTGGTGAGACGAAGGGGAGTGGGCACTAGAATAAGGGAGCACAGGCAGGATATTCGGGTAAGGCGGTTCAGCAACGCTCCCACCGAACACCTGAGAGATGCTTATCTCCGCATCAAGTGGAGAGAAGCAACAGCAGTCACATGTGCATCCAACATAAGAATGAGGAAGTCATTGGAAGCAGCATTCTTAGCCACGTCAAAATTCTTTAGTACCAACTCCGGCTTCTTTAACATAAGTCGGAACGTGAGCGAGTAAGTGGTCTAGTCCGTTCCTCAGCTTTATTTACCGTAAAAAGATGTATAGAAATCACTTCAAGGCTATGGATTGCTCCATACACTGGTCTGGACTCATTAAGAAACTGACGAATTAGCGACAAGCTCAGACGATGGTCAAAGTAATGTTCAGTCCTATTCTTATATAAACCGGCGGTCCAGTTCATTTCTTATCTTACTAAGTAATAAATAAGAAATAATCCTATAAAACAACGGAAAATGTTCATTACATATACAAAAGACATTAAAGATTTAAGACAAAAGGCTTGAACACCGTTGAAATAAAAACAATAACGAAAGATACTAAAAAACAAAAAATATAATGAAAGCGATAAGGCTGATCTCCAGGCGCCTTGCATCCCTTTGCAAATTTCATACAATACCTTCTCTTTTCACCACTTTTATTTCGTTATGTCTATGCCAAACATGCTTTGCTTCCATCCATACACACACACTTATATAAATTCGTAATTTCTTGCCTTAGATTCTTGTTAGTCTGAGGAAGCTCCAGAGGAGCGAAACGCCAGTAATAAAGAACTTTGTACCACTTGTGGTTTCTCTCATTCTCCCTCTTCATTTTTTGTCAAAGATCCCCATTAATATATATATATATATATATATATATATATATATATATATATATATATATATATATATATATATATATATATATATATATATATATATATGAGGAATTAAACCACATTCTCCGAAGACAATTTAATTCAGAACAGTTTCGGTGTATCTCACACCCTTTTTCAACTGACACTGGGTAGAATATATAAGAAAAGTACATATAAGCATAACACAAGATCCCCTCTTTTTTCCCCCAATCCCCTACTTGTAACTAATCTGGGGGGGGGGGTAGGCCTAAACATATTGAAGGGCTGACATTTTACTATTTTGTTTATTTGCTTTCTTATTACAGGATTAAAAGAAAATTGACTCTCAGATAGATTTAAATTAGGAACTGACGATATCAAGCTCGATTCTACGATTCTTCTCTTAACATAGTTAGCCGATTTAAATACCATTTTACTTCCATTGAAATCGATCGTATGATTCGTGTCTCTAACATGGCAAAATATTCCACTGCTTTCGCTGCCCACTCTAATATCTCTTTTGTATTCGTACAATTTCTTGTCTAGATTTCTCCCCGTTTCCCCTATATAAACTTTATGGCAATCGTTGCATGGTATGCATATACTCCTATGTTATGATGTTCTTTGGGTTTCCTGGCCATCATCAATTGGTTTAAGGAATTATTATATTTAAAGGCTAGATTAATTCCCGCTTTTCCAAATATGTCCTTTAAACTATTTAATTTATTATTAAATGGGAATGTTATACATTTGTTGAAGTCATTAGTGCGGGAAGGCTTATTACCATAGAATGTTTTCCTAGCTGCAAAATGGGCAGACGATATGAACCAATCGGGGTAATACAAATTAGAAAAAAAATGGTCCTGATAATGACAATTTCTTCATCTAAATAGGAAGGATGACATTTTGTATGCTCTAAGGAAAAGGTTAGAAATTACCGATTTTTTAACAGTATTATCGTGAAACGAAAAATAATGTATATAGGCATTCGAGTGGGTTGGTTTCCTATACACGTCAAGTTTTAATTCATGGTGATCTTTATTAATGAGGACATCTAAAAAGGGTAATCAATTATCATATTCCCTTTCATATTTAAATTTGATGGAGACATGCAAATTATTCAAATTATTAAAAAAGGTATCAAAATCATGGCCATTAGGCCATACAGAAAATACATCGTCAATGTACCTTAACCATATAAAGTTAGGGGGAGAAATTGTGGGAAGGAGTTCAGTCTCAAAATATTCCATGAACAAACATGCCAATATCGGAGATAAACTATTTCCCATGCTAAGGCCAAATATTTGTCTATAAAACTTATTATTTACTCGAAACACATTGTCAGAGAGATATAATTCAACTAAATCGATAAATTTACTCGTAGAAATGGGAAGATCCATATTAAGTCTAGGCATGATTTTCCCGCAGAATGCCCATGGTTTGGTCAATCGGAACTTTGGTAAACAAAGAGTTTACATCAAAGCTCACAAGTTTTCCATCCGGTAATTGCAAGTGGTTGAGGCGGTCATCATATATATATATATATATATATATATGTGTGTGTGTGTGTGTGTATTTTTGGAAATTACCTAATTGTGAGATATAATAAATTGATTATATCCCCCAAACTAGGCAAATCAAAGAAAACAAATTTAACTTTCTTAAACAACAAGAAAAAATGTATAGGAAAAACGCTAATTTTGAAATAAAACATAACTCTAAACTAAAAAAGATAATTATCTTAGAAAGTTTAGTTTATTATGTCTCATATATATATATATATATATATATATATATATATATAAATAATCGATGTAAATCTACCGCAAAATATATAGTCAATTTGGGGAAATAGAAAATTTTAAGTTCACGTTTTGCTGACTCCCCATTGAAGATGACAAAGGGGCTAAGGGGCAAAGGGAGGTGTAATGCGTTTTATGGCTTGTAAAAATTTGAATTTGTGACTCTTGTATGACGTGAGTACCGTTGTGTGTTGCCTTTAATGAAGAACCACCACATGAAAATAACATTCATCATTGGGGTAAACAGTTAATAAAACGGGAAGACTATTAGATAAAAAGCGCTTCTGTAGACCAATTGTTAGTGATGATTTGGTCGAAACTATTCGGACATGATACACATGTAAGTCATCCAAAACAACCAGTGCGTGAGGGTGATCAACAACGAGGATTTGCAAAATCAACAGTTATAAACTCTTGAAAAAGTGTTTTCATTTTACAACATATAAACTTTAAGTGTTACATACAACTTTTTCCAGCTGATAATCACATAAGATCTGAATTTACTGCAAATATTTTGGGTATGTTTGATGATGGTGCACATTTTTCAGTGTCTAGCGCACTTTCCATGATTCACAGTATGTCTATCGACATCATGTAGGGATATGAGCAAACGAATGTCCGCATGCCAAGTTAAACATGAGCGTGATAGCACGAAAATTAATATTTTTTGTGTGCTAGAACGAGATTGAGCGATTTTCCCATTTCCTTTACGAAACCCACTGGACCCCATGGAATCGACAACTACATTGCTATGTTGGAAGGATTTGCTGTACCCCAAATTACCCGGAAGAGTGCCATCATTCGTGTTTTATAATGTATATACGAGTAGTACTCGTATATACATTATAAAACACGAAAAAAGGTTTTTGAAATGGTATATACTATATACCATTTCAAAAACCTTTTTTTGTGAAGAAAATGCATACAAATTACTAAATTGAACAATAATGCTAGGAATATTTAAACTTCTGATCTAAACTGTACCTTTTACTCTTCACTGTATCTTTTTCACTCTTAACATCCCTCTTAACTCAAAGCTTCAATCAACATTTCCAAATATCAACCATTAGTATCAACCATTAACACCAGATCATTAACATATACCAACATAGAACCAATCCCTCAATGCTACTTGTTAATTTATACCATTTTCCTTCACTTTTACTCGTTATTCTCTCAGCACCTCATAGATAAACATATTAAACTCCAACAACGACATAACACACCCATGCTTACCTCGCACATCAACGTATAGCAAACCACTCCTTCTCGCCATCTTTTAGTCGAAGATCAACGGCGCGCCCGAAAAGGTTGATTATTTTTGCGTGTATGTTCCGTTCACCCGCGCATTGCATATTCAGGCGCGTTTGGTTAAATAAAAACGTTAAAAAAACCGTTAAAACATCATTCTATAAACAATTTTGATTATATACTGGGGACTGTGCCCCCCAGACCCCCTCAATTGATTAAAACTCAGGATCATCGTAGGGGGTTTCACCGCAGTGTTTAACCCACCCACGAGCAATCCCCTTGAATTTACTACAAAGACGTGAAACATATTGGAACACGGACGAAATAGTTTACGTCTCATCGTTCGCACCGCCGATCTTCATGTTTACCATTACTTCCAACATACAATTTTCCACGAATACACCAGTTTACCATCTCCATACCTCCTTAAACCTGGTTTAGTGTTTCTATATCGACATGGTCATAAGCTTTCTCTAGATCCATAAATCCAGGATACACCTCGCATCATCACTGGCCTTTTGTTTTCTCAGCCAGATGTTTCAATGTAAAACATCGACACACTCACTTTAAAGCTAACTCATTTACCCCACATCATTCTATCAGTTATTTCTTCTTACACACTCAAAATTTTCCATACACCTTGCTTTTTTTTCGCTTTCTTACATTCATTTTTCTTCCCATCCCCCTTATTGTGTGCTACTTCTCATCCAATGTTTTACTTTCGAAAGCCCTTCGACATAATCACCAGGTCGAGTTCACAACATATTGACCCTCACTTTTTAGCATATTATAAAATATTATACAATCTAGTTGTATTCCATTCTTACCTGCTTATAGAATCAATCAGCTGTTTTGGAACCCGGTTTGTACCTATAAAGTCATATTCAAATAAACCTCCTCGTGATTACACACATTATAAAACTCATTGAAGTACTCTCGCCATTTTTCTTAACTTCTTCATCGTTGGAAAGTACCCTCCCATTAATTTCCTCGATGTTCGCACAACTCTTCTCTTAGTTTTTAACCTTTCTCACCATCCTTCCAAATAAATTCCCATTCGCATCCGGATACTCATTCATCTTCGTTCCGAATGCTTCATATGCCGCTTCCTTACGCTGATAATTATTATTCACTCCCTCACCTTTGAATGCATTCCGATACATATTCGCAACATGCATATTTGTAGTATGAAGCGTTTCGCAAGTAAGCAAACCACTCCCTCTCGACTGTTTTAGATTATTCTACCATTCAACAATCAACTTTCTCTTTCCACTACTTAAAACAGCCACATAAGTGTTTGCCCTACTCGCTATCACTGCTTTAATACGTTGGCTATGATTACCACCAGTAGCGCAGTAATATTCTAACACTCATGTGTGATAACCCCTAGCACATGTACTCTACCCATTGTTCACACTTCCCCTCTCCTTCTCTCCAAAGATCTCTAGCATACTTCCCTTTCTCACTGATCCAACAACCTTTCACTTCTGATTCTCGCTCTCTGACAGCCTTCCTCACGTCTTCTCATCTACATCCTAAGCAATTGCACCTTCATCACAATCATGTTGTTAAATGATACCAAACACATATCACAGCTTTACACGTTAAATCATTCTTCAGTTTTTTTTAACAGTAGCATATAAGCATATAAATCATACATTCCTTTATCTTATTTACTCAACCTATGTGTATAAGTGGACACACTTGCACTATAAAAACATATTCGGTAGACACACGCTTCTTTCAGCACAGGAGTACCCATTTTCACCCTCTCCACATTGTTTAAAAATCCCATTTATTTCGTTTCTCCTCCTCTTACTTTTTCATATCTCCCCAAACCTTCAAACAATATTCCTATTTCCACCGCCACTCATACAAGTCACCTCTCCACTCTCTCTCGATTATGTACACTCCCACTATCTCACACACACAATCTATCTCATTCACCCTATCTCACACATACTATTACATACAGGCACTCTATCTCTCTCCTTCAGACAAACACATCCTCACTCACCCTCCTACAAATGGGTGCTAAGTGCAGGAGGTTAAGATGCTGCAGCTGTGTAGCTGAAAATTTCGGATTTGTGTTCCCTCCCGGCCCCAATGCCCGCAGGTGGATCAGCAGTTATATATTTTCTATACGCTCTCATTTTTTTAATCTTCATTAATTTTTTTACAGACCTCGTTGGTTTTCACTTAGTTTTAAGTAACGCCAATATCTCACATAAGCACTGTCTTACAATCTCGCTTTTCTCTCTCTCACACACATACTCACATTCTCAGATAAGTTCTCACATCCTCCAACTATTTAACTTCCTCTAGTTCACTACAACTTTCCTTGAAGAATAGTGCCAGGCAACCGTCTTGCCATTTTTTAAGCATCCGAGAGACCCGCTTCACACAGCCAACTATATAGCCATTGCTTTTAAGTCTCGCCTATGCAAATTGTTTAAGAGAATCGCAAATTAAAGATTGAAGTAGCAACTATTTTCTAGAAAACTCATATTGTCCAACCAATACATATATCGTAACAACCGATTAAATTTAGACCTGCCACCACAGCTAGAACATGACAGAGGTCACTCCTTCGCAAAAAGCAGCTTTCTTACGGCGATCTTGTTCGATCTATCGAAAGAAAATAACACCGTTTGGCACCGACATATCTTCCTACAACTGTACAGAATGGGATTTCGAGGATCACTGCCTATATCCATCAAAAACTACCTTTCTAACGACGTTTCTCTGTGAACCTCCAGGAAACTCACTCCCACACTCTCAAACAGCACGAATGTATTCGATAGGGAAGCGTACTGAGTGCAACCTTGTTCCTCCTTCTACTAAATGACCTTACTCTTAATGTACCGCCACCCACAAAGTGTCTTCCCTATGTTGATGACTTTGTCATCTGGTATAGGTGAAGGCAGACACAGGAAATCGCTCTTCAACTACAAGAAACCATCAACGCCATTGTCAATTATACATACCGTAATGGCTTCAAAATATCAAGAGGAAAAACGGTGCAAGTAACCTTTACCATGAGATGGAAAATCCCATTAAACCCTTTCTCATTAACAAGAAAACCAATAAAGTCCTCCAATCTCGCCAAATTCCTTGAACTAATTCTCGACCAAATAATCTAATCGAAGTAACATATCGATAACCTACGCAAACGTTCGATGTCTGTGTTCAATTTACTCTCCAAACTATCTCATCAGCATTGGAGAGCAGATCATAAGACCATACTTCAGATAAACAAGTCACTACTATTCTCCAAGATCGATTATTCGAGTCATCCACATGCTTGAATAGTCGACAGCCTACTAGAAAGAGGTTGGATCCTATTCACCATCAGGGGCTATGAGCAGCCAGGTTAACATTTAAGAGCTCTCCTATTCTCTCTTTGTGGGGAAACTGGATGTCCACCACGGAAATTCGGTAGAAACGATTACGCACTGCAATATTACATCCGTAGACATCGTCAGAACTCAAAATAATAAGAATCATAAGGAGTAACACCACCATAAATGATAAAGTTCCGAACGTATTACTCGTATTCGATACGCACCGTAACGAAATACAGATTCCACAGCTGAACATCCTCCCTGAAGGATACCCAACAGTTCCGCCCTCGAAGAGAGCCACACCAATGGTACGAGTATGCCCCATATAGAATATGCGAAACATGAAACTAACTAGGAGCGCTCGAGACCGGAGGGACACGCAACTACCAAACGACTACAACGAAGCTACATCCTCTGGCGGAGATTAGGGGACTTAATCGAATGGTTCGATAGTAACGACTTCTAAACTATTCATTTGTTATATTATGCCACAGTTAGAACATTCAGACATGCTCCAAGCATGACAAATATGGTTGGAATTGTCCAAATAACCTAAGCGAGGTTAAACATTACAGGTCGCATTGAAGTAAAATGGGAAGAAATCAGTTTTAGTGACCCCTAAAATATATTAACAAGCTCAACAGACCTAAGTCACGTGCTCTCATTTATTCTGAATAATGACCATATGACAACCTTCAAAACTTTAGATAATTCCAGGACTAACCTTGGTAGGACCTTGTATCATTCGAAAGAGAATGTAAAACAACATAAGGCTTTCAGATTTTGTTAGAATCGGCCAAATAGTTACGAAGTTATTACCCAAAAAACTATTGTGAAGTAAAATGGTTACCATCCGATCGACCAACCTATGGACTGACATAGTAACTTATAGAATCGCGTACACGCGACTAAAAATTCCACTGGGGCAAAATTTCCCCACGGACCAAAGTCCTCTTCGAACAAGGAACTAATGCAGACAAATCCTGCAGGTGCACGAAGTCCTGGAATTCTAGGAGAACCGGGTCCTCTCGGCGGAGAACAACGAGGATACCTTTATAAGGGATGTACCTACTTAAGTTAGTAACAGAAGAGGGCAAAGGGGAAGACACTGAATTTTGGAAGCCCCCCCGGGGGGTAGAGAAGGTGGGGCACCTCCCGACTAGAGATAAAACTGTTTGTGGCAGTTCACCAAAAGAGAGGGGTCAAAGGAAAGCCCCCTTTACCTGGCGAACCAGGAACCAGGGGTGGGGGAAATCCCCTTACCTTTAGATTTGGTTTTGGGGTCATTGGGTACTGGGTATGGAGACCATTTTATATATGGAGCACACACATATACACACACCGGTTACTCGCTTCGGCGTGGGTGAATAGGGTACCGGTCGATCCAGGTTGGCGCCACTCAGGCCCCCCTTTCCGCCCCCCGGTAGCCAAACATTCTGCCTCGTGGCGGGCCACGCCCCTGGAGCAGAGGTGGGGAGTTTGACCACGCCTCCAGTCCCAGTCATGACCGCAGATGGTCGGCGACCAGCCTGTAAAATTAGCTGCCTGCCAAGAGAGGGGAGAAGGGGCTTGTGAGGAAGTGGGGGTATAAAAAGGAGTAAAGGGCTAGGAATTTGCAGCCAATGTAGTTTCATTCTAGTCTCAAATATACCGAGATTAGTGGGGCTGGGAGGGTGTAGCATTCCTACGGTTGTCAGGTCCAACCGTCTACAATGGAAACATCCTGGCGTGATTATGGTAGTGAAAAGCCTCCCACCCACCCACCCCCCTTCCATGAATGGATGGGGGACAGGCTTCGGGAGAATTGCGAGCCATCGCGGTTCCTACCACTATAATGTTTTATATTCTTCATACATTCGCAGTAACTACACTACTTTCTTTACGACCATATTCAGAGTATATTTGAAAGACTGCACGCACCGCATCACAATACCCGAAAAAAATTGTTTTCTAGTTTTTGTAAGGTACGGCAGAAATATTTTCTGCCTTTGAACCATGATGGTATGTTGTAGTTGTTTACTTAAACTATGAAGCAAAAAAAAAACAATTCCGTACGAGCGAAACTCACAGGAACAAGGATTTAGAGAAACAAACCTGCAATGGCATACTCTCATACACTATAGTCGCACAACATCGTCATTTTGATTACACTCGATCAGTAAAAAAAAAAAAAATAATGAAGGAGGTAATGAGACCCCCATTCATCCCTTATAACAATGCTTGAGGAGCTTTTAAGGACTTAGGATTGAAGCCACAAAGGAAATCCAATTTAACAGGAAATATTCAACCTACTTTCGGGTTCCGGACGACATCGAATTATTTTTCCTCGCATCCAGAAGGAAATACCCGCCATGATGACAGAAGTACTACAACGCAATCTCACAAAAGGAGTGAAAAATACCTTTTCAAGGACGAAAATAATGGTCAATAGTTTTGGAGAAAATAAAGTATTAAGGATTGAGGATCAAATTTAGAGAAAATACATGAAAACGTATATTTATGACAACTTGAGACGCCTGATGAGAGCATGAAAAAGGAGGACAGTAGAAGAAGGAAACGATGCTGGAGGGAAGTAGGAAAGCTTAGTTACATTTTCAGAAATGGCACGCATCTATGCTGATGTGGTAGACCATTTGAACAATTTTACACACACAAAACTAAGGACAAGTTCTAAAAACATAGAACGATGTACATGTTAAGAATAACCCGCAGGGAAAATAGAAGAAATACAGGGATGAGAACACAAATATGGGTTTCATATATAAAATCTAATGGGGGATGAAGAGGATACGGCTGGAAGAAACGACAGACGATGGACGACGAAATCGTAAAGTGGACACATTTCTACATACAGAGATCCGGAAGATGACCTCGCAGACGATTGGAGGAGGAAATTTTCTCAATTCTAAGAGAAATGCAGCAAATTGGTGTCGGCAGGGGAGGGTTTCGAGTGGCACCTGCTTTGGCATAGCCATTAATAGCTCGGTTTCAGGACTCCCAAGGGAGGTTTCGGCTACTCTGTAGACGATTTAGATCTCTTTCGTGACCCTGTGGACCTAGCGTAGGCTGGAGGGGCGATCCACCCAGGGTAGCACTTTTTTTAAGGGGAGGAACGGCATTTTTTAACGAATTCAATCAAGCCAAGTGTGCGTTAGTCAAATATCGTCCAGTATTTATTTCTTCTTTTTCTTTTCCAAACAAATATAATTTCATTATTATTATAGGGTCAAAGGAAAAGAAAAGAAACTAAGAAACCTTGTGAAAATATATACAATTTTCAACATAATTAAAAGAAATACATTTTGTGTATTTTGAGATTCATCGTCAAAAAGTGAGAGGTCGTGCTGTTTAGGGGGTCGGCAAATTCTACGACTGCCTCGGAGGGCACAAATGCTAGGGCCGTCTTTGTTTTCGAGTTTCCTCCTCCACTCAATTTGGCGGTCCGTTCCCTGTAGCTGGCTGTTGACGCGGTGTCTGAGCACGCTTTTCTCAAAGGGCTCGTTTGACAACAACCAAGACAAAAGCTATGGAACTTAATAGGAAAAAAAGTATTCAACCTCTCCAGCTTCTTTGTCTGCGTAATACTTAAGTCTAAATAGTTGCTGATGTAGAGATGAGATTCTGGGTGTGAGTCTCGACTCGAAATTAACATGACTCTGCCATTAAGGTACTCTTTGATGGTAATCGATATTTTGGAAGGTTTTGTCTCATACCTCGTAGAGGTAGTGAGAGATGTACCGTATGGAAGCTATACACTTCAATTATTCTATCCAAATTGGATTACGGGGGGCACCAGTAACGGTCCTGGGATTGTTGGACTCCGTCCGTAACATGGGCGTCCGACTGTTTAGTGGTTTTTTCCATACTTCTCCAGTAGAGTTTATATGTCGAGAGTGGGGTACCTTCGCTGCCTCCTCGATAGCATCCTTTGATAGACTACTATCAATGCCCAGGCCCTTGGAACTTATGCTGGTTGACCATATCTCAAAACTCCATATCCTAGATGTGTTGCCCATCCCTTCACTCGATCTGTCAAGTTGAATTTTCTCCCTGCAAATATTTGCACTGTTTCTCACGCTGCCATGTGTTCGATATATGTATAATAACCGATCTAATTAGATAGTGGAGTAAATACTGCCGCACTATTTTCCTGAGAGTCTATATGGACATCCTTACCTCGGATGGCGTCTATTTTTACCCTCGAACTCCCTGGTATTTTGCTAGATTTTCGCCTATTTCTAAATCTACATTTTACTGATTTTATCATTTTGCCGTTTAGAAGTATTTTGGATTGCCTTCACCAATTTTATTCTTCTCATTCTCCGACCAGAAAATTCGACTGTAGTATTGAGGAATGCGTCCAGATTTAAGAATTCCTTTTGTTGAAGCCCAAGACAAATTGGAATCCTGGCAATAAGCGGCTATACCAAGCTGCTCATTCGGCCGTCCTTGATATCCTGGTAACTTCGGGTTACCATATAGGGAGTTTATTTACCCTTCTTCGATAATAAGTAGGGAGTCTTTGGTAGAAAGAGTGGTGATGATTGCGTTGGTTCTTAATTATGGACTGTAGGTTCGTCACTGGTCATCAAACACCAAGAAGTCGCGATCGTTGAGGTGGCTCTTTGCTGCTTTTGAACTGGACATAACTAATTGACCCACCGCGATTTGACTTTGAGTGAGGGATCACTTACCATTCACCAGTGTCTTTACTGTGAAGGAAGTTGTGCAGTTGCCTATCTATTGATCGACTGCTTCGCACTTGCAAGACTCGGCATATCATGTTTCTCAAGTCTCTGTAGTGGTGCCTCGCCCATTGTGCCTCCGACGATTGTTGGCTGAACAGTCATTTTATGCACCACCTCCTTGTCAGTCTTTCCCAGTTTTAATGCGTCCTTTTACGCTTTTAGTTTTAGGAGACCAGGGCATGTCATCTGTTTATTGGCTTGGCCTATTTTTAAGGGTATTGTTTTAGTGAATGTTTTAAAAATGCTGCTACCGAAAATCCAGTCGGATTGGGTACCTGTCGTGCAGTAGGTTCTCTTTTAAATTAAATTAAACTCGTGCCCTAGACCGCGGTCAGTGGGTTTCTTGAAGACTTTGTCTCGCAGTGATGCGAGACAGGGTCAATGGTGATGAGTTAGGTCTAATAATGAGGTTAAATAATTGTTCTTAGCATTGGGCTGAAAGTTTAGGTTGTCTTCTCCCAAAATATCCGATTGGTTAGAGGTGGAGTAATGTTAGAGTTCGTAAAGATTTTTTATATTTAAAAGGTTGATATTAACTTTTTCACTAGCGTTGTGAATTTGGCGAAAGTAAATTAAACCTGACCACAGATAATTTTCTTAGTGCCGCGTAAATGGTTTTATTTCCTTACCCCCTCGACCCGGAATTAACAGGAAAAAAAGTGGTACGGTGCATGCAGCTTCTAAAATTTACTATTTTTTGTTAATAAATCAAAAATAGAAACGAATTATTTTTCCTATTTAATGTAAATGCTTCCTTCATTCATTTTCCTAGCTCTTTCCTTAGGGATAAAAAAAAGGTTAATTGCATGAGGGTTTTTTTTATCTTTTAAAACAAAAATAAACCTTCACTATTCCTTTTTGTGAACGTTTTTTTTTCTCCCGTCTTCTCTTTCTTCAGTCTTTTCTCTGTTGCAAGAACTTAACACGATCGAATTACACTATTTTCTCATTTTTCCTAACCAATTAAACAAAAAAAACTACCCCATTCAAAATTAACGAGCTAAACTGGGCTTCTTAATTATACAATCCGACCGCATCAGCCTCCACATCCAGGGCAAACGCAAACATAATTACCTCACCCATTCTGAACACAAACATGAGGCCCATTTCATCGCGCTGTTTTTAATTAATCAGTCATTTGGGCCGGGGTTTCCCGTCTCAGCATTGGTCGTTTCGCGCAATTAAGCTTCATATGAGAGCGTCTATTGATACGAAAAGGGGCAATTTTGCTCTTTTTAAACGCCTTTGCTAATAATGAAGCTTCTAAAAGGTGATCTAGAGGCGCAGTACATCTGCCCATCAAGGCACCAACTTTCTCATAAATTGATCCCATTTCCCCCTCCCACCCTCAACCATCTGTTCGTCTCTTTGAACTACTGTGACTCACTGTTTTTAATTGTTGACCCCGACTCATTACCGGACCCGTCAAACTCCATAGTAACGGCAAGGTTACTTTAGTGATTCAAGGTCAAATTAACAAAAGTATTCAATCAAGTCGTTATAAGCATCACAACCACGTCAGAACTTTACACCCATTTCGAAAAAGAGGCAAAAAGCTAGGTTTACTTCTTGTATATCTTCCCATTCTTCACATTAAACTACCTCCACGATAAGCTAGAGCCAGTATTAATGTAAAGTGGTAAAGTTAGGATAGGGGGATGATGGAAAAATAGTGATATTTTTTGTTGTCCTGAAAAATGTAACTACAGTTCAAAAGTTTAATGTTACTCTGAGATAAAAAGAAAAAAAATCACCCTAAAAGTAATTGTTGTCCAATTTTTGTATAGAAAAACATACTAGTAGGTAGAAATGTCAAGGTCTGGTTTTAATAGGAATTTAATAATAAAAAATGAAGTGATCTAATGCTTAAATTTTTTTTCATCGAAGTCTCTATCCTCGTTTGGCTTAACTTCCACAGTGCAATTTTTTGCATTCTGTTCCAAAGTTTCGTAAACATTCTAGTGTATTCTGAACAACAGCAAACAGCAATAGACTAAATTTGTGAAGCAGCTCAGTCTGTATATATAATAATCAATGAATGTAAAATGTTTTAAGCAACTACAAAATGTGTTTATTTCAACAAACCTAACAAAATTAAATTTAGTTATTTATATTCTATCAACTAATAAGTTGATTCTATAAAAAGGCACAATGATTACAATGGGTGTTTTTTTTTTTTTAAATAATCTGGGAGCGGCCTTAAACTTTTGAACTGTAGTGTAGATTTTATGTTCTTTTCTGCCTTGCCATTGCAATCCGTTTACAATGAAACGAAGAAGAAGGATACCGAATAAGGTTAGTTCCTTTTAAAAGTAGTAAATTACAGTCTGATTGTGACGTGACTCCCCAATATACAATACTTAATCGACAATAGACGAGACTCAACCAGTGTAATGCGCAAGTTTTTTAATTAAAATTTAACTTCACCATAAAAAACAAAATTCACTCAAATAATAATAATTATTGTTTAAAATCAACCTAACTTTTTAGGAAAATACAAATTTTTTCAAAGACCCAAAGCGGGATTTAAAACCCCCGTCTCAAATAAAGGCTTGAATGCCACAAATGAATCATCATCAAGATGAAACCCGTAATTAAATTAACATAGTTAATTTGATTAAATAAACTATAAAATTTATAGTTTATAAATAAAAACCAAGCAAACTAACACCAACAGAGCTACCCTTTCACCAGGAATATTACATTCTGTCTTCTACACATCATCTATTCTTTAAACTCACTCCTTAACCACTTTACTCTCTTACTATTTTCTCTCTAATTCTACCTCAATTTCATCTCTTATTATGTCCAATGTCCAATAAGAAGATTTTGATGTGCTGAATCCAAAAATCACATTGGTTTTGCTCAATCTGGTCAACTTTTTGATTTATCGGCACATGATGTTGTTTTACAGGGTTGTTTTTTTACATGTACGGATATTTTCTATTTATGATGCAAAATTATTTCTTATTTCCTTAAATAAATGAATTTTGACTAAGTGACATTTGCCTTTTGCAGGTGAATTAAATGGATTCGGTCAGAAGATCTTGCAAAAATAAACCCCGATTTATTCTGCTACATCCGCAGAGAATACACCTTTGTTCCTAACAGAAATCCAGTCACAAGTACCATAAAGCTTGATTACCCTACCGATTTGGGGATGAAACTTGGTAACCTGGATAAAGCTTGGTCGCCACACATGGTATGCAAGACATGCACCGAGTATCTGCGTGGTTGGACTCAGGTCAACAAGAGTTGTCTGAAGTTTGAAATTCCCGTGGTTTGGAGGAAGTTGACAAACCATGGCACTCACTGAGACTCCTGCGCCATTGATTCGACTGGGATCAACAGAAAGAACCCCATCTTCAAACAGACGTTGTCTTGTAGCTCATTGGGACAAAATTCCAGTATCTGTTTTGGGAGAATTTCCTGACCTTAACGACGAAGATCCCCCCAGGGTTGAAAAAAATAAAGAAGTGTTTTTTGACAATGTTTCTTCTCATCCTTTTTCTCCAAAGGAGCTATAGGATCTAATTCTCAATCCCAGCTTGTCAAAGAATAGCCACCCTCCAAATTCCCCTAACAGGAATAACGACCGTGCAAATTCCCTCGTCAAGAATAGCGACACTCAAAATTCTCTTGTCAAAAAAAGTAACCCTCTAAATTCCCTTGTCAATACTAGTAACTCTCTAAATTCCATTATCAAGAATAGTGACCCTCCGAATTCCCTCGTCACTAATAGCGACCCTAAGAATTCCCTTGTCAAGAAACCACCGCCGAAGTTCCCTTATCAAGAATAGCGACTCTCCAAAATCTCTTGTAAAGAATACCGAGCCTCTAAATTCCCTCGTCAATACTAGTAACTCTCTAAATTCCTTTTTCAAGAATAGCGACCCTCCATATCCTTTTGTTAAGAAAAGCGACCATCCACATTCTCTTGTAAAGATTACCGATCCTCCAAATTCCATTATCAAGAATAGCGACTCTCCAAAATCTCTTGTTAAGAATACCGAGCCTCCAAATTCCCTCGTCAATACTAACAACTCTCTAAATTCCATTTTCAAGAATAGCGACCCTCCATATCCCCTTGTCAAGAATAGCAACCATCCAAATTCTCTTGTAAAGAATACCGATCCTCCAAATTCCATTATCAAGAATAGCGACTCTCCAAAATCTCTTTTTAAGAATACCGAGCCTCCAAATTCCCTCGTCAATACTAGCAACTCTCTCAATTCCTTTTTCAAGAATAGCGACCCTCCATATCCCCTTGTCAAGAATAGCGACTCTCCAAAATCTCTTGTAAAGAATACCGATCCTCCAAATTCCATTATCAAGAATAGCGACCATCCAAATTCTCTTGTAAAGAATACCGATCCTCCAAATTCCATTATCAAGAATAGCGACCATCCAAATTCTCTTGTAAAGAATACCGATCCTCCAAATTCCATTATCAAGAATAGCGACCCTCCAAATTCCCTTGTCTAGAATAGCAAACCTTGCTGGTGTTAGGTTCCCTAGTGTTAACATGATCCTGTAAAAGTACATATCCTGAGTAATCTAAAGAAGAGACTTTCGTGGGACACTCCGGAAATGTGAGTCACCCTCCTGAACTTGGCCAGGCTCCACAATTAAGCACCCCCCTGCCCCCACGCGCTTTGGAGCCGGCCCCAATCCCCTTTCGCGGGAAAGAGCAACTTATGTGAGAAGGAATGAAGAGAGACGTATCCACGTTGGTCTGCCGTTATCCAAGACCTTGCTGAGGGGGGAGAGAATCGGACCGTGAGAATGTCTCACTGGTAAAGGAGGGGATGGGCATGGGGGCAAATATAAAACAGAGATTTATGAGAGGAAAGACGCCAAGGCATTCCGAGATTGAATGAACGAATAGAAGGCACTGGCAGAGGGTATAAAAGGAGCGATAGGGACCGATGGGAACGGATCCATTCAACCGAGAATTATAGCAAGAATAATGCGCGCCCAGCAACACCATAAGTTAGGCCTTTAAAAGGATACGTTCTTGGCGCCCACTAACAAGGACAACGAAAAAGGGAACCAAAACATGGAGATTTTATTTAATTAAGAGGAGAAACGAAATAGGGCATTTCCACTAGCGCTATTAAAAGGAGCCTCGTATACAAAAGGGAATTAAGAGAAGGTAAAAATGTGTGGAAGAGTGTGTAGTCGTAAGATGATTAGTTGGGGTGGCTAGGATGTATGCGCAACTCTCCTGGACCCTTCATTTTATGGGAGAGGAAAGTTTGACGAGAGGTTGGAGGGAGAGAAGTGTAATATGCGTCGACAGAGGGCGCCAGAGATGCACTGACAAATGAACCGGGCAAAGAGGCATTCAAAACAACGTGTAAGTGTAGAGAAATGTTCAGGGCCGTGGGAAAGATGCCCCAAAGTGCGACAGAGTGGACTCCCAATCATCCCACGTTCGGTGAAAAGAAACGCGCAAGTACATACCACTCACTTCGAAACAAAATTACCAGGGACAAGGAGCCCAACCAGCCATTCTTCCTTTGTGGTCGCTCTCAGTAGATATCTAAATCACAACATACGTCCAGAAACAACCATGTCGGTATAAATGACGGCATACATACAAAAAAATGTTTGTACTTTAATCTTATAAAGTGTACACGCTCGAAAGCATATAATTTCTTGGCATAATTTGAAAAACCAGGGTATAAAACCCCTACTCAGAGCGTAGGGACCCCGAAAGAACGTGCCATGAACGCCAAGCAGCAAAATTGAGTCTATTTTAAGCCTGATTTGATGATCCGGGTTCTGTATTCGCGTTTCGACCACATCAAATGAAATTAATGAAACGAAGACTTGAGACGGCAAATAACTGTTCACGTTAATTCGCAAAAGAAGATAATAACCGTGTCCACCCATAACCCCCCTCAAGTATGAGATTAACCCTTTATGTATGGGTGTTGTCGGAGTGGTAGAGGTGGGTGGCATCAGCTGTTTCGGGATAGAGAAAGAAGAACGCGTCTTAACCGCGGTTGGTCTCTCACCTAAAGCATTTCCGAGACACGCTGATTAAGAATTGTGCCCAGCGACCAAATTAAAACCTGATCCCCAGTTTGACCCAAGACCTTCATCTGGGACAACCCATTCGAAACTGCGACATGTCACACATAGACCGCTATACGCATTTTTTTTTTTAAATATTTCTTTGGAGGGAAAGGCGAAAATCCAATTTCATTTAAACAAACGAAAACTCGAAACGTGTTGAAAAAAGGCTAAGAAATGCGATGAATTTAGAAGTGACTGTTACAGAAGTCTATCGCCTATATTTTGGACAGAATTTGAGACAACAAACCCTTGGAATTATTCTCTTAAATATACTATTTTATTTATTAAACTCACATTTTTGGAATTGCTACCCAAAACCTTTACGGTTAAAACATTCCAATAATTAACACTTTTACATGTAAAAAAAAAATGGGGGAGGCGATAAGTTTAGAATAACTAGTGGTGTAGTTTGCTTGCGTTATTTCTTTGATGCTTTTAGCAATGTTCAGGTGGGATGCGGTTACCTTTGTGCTTTTGTCACATCCCCACATGTATTTTCACACTTGAATTAATTCTTTCCCCAACGCTCCTATCTCACCAACTGCAGGTCCCCTTATATATTTCTATAGAGTATTAGAATTAAATAATTCCAACGAAACGAAAACAAATCTATTTGTTCTAATCTAACTTCAATTTGTACAACAGCGTCCTCCAGGGGGCCATGCTTTCACCTCTACTTTTCAAAATTCATTGACGATTTTCTGCAGTCAGAATCGTTAATTATCTAACGCAGATATTTCGATAAAAGAACAACACCCTAAAATCAACAGGACAATTACAACGATACATAAACACACTAAAGTACTTGCTTACACAAAACCAGGTGAGAGCCACCGCCCTCAAAACACGAGTGCCACTATTCTCACCCGACAAACGCAAATCAAATATAGGCCCCAATAATCACACTGGCCGGACAACTACCTTAAAGCAAAACCCTAACCTATCGTGGAATCACACTCGCCCCCTAAATGACATTCACTACACATATAATAAACCAAGCAAACAATCACGAAGAAACTGAACCCACTAAAAGCACTAGCTAACATTACATTTGGAAAATAGGAGTCACTATACAAAGAATTCACCACCACAACATCATTTACACAGCACCAGCTTGGCAGCCAACATTGTCCAAAACAGAGGCAAGCAAGCTTCAACCCGTACAAAATAAACCACTCAAAATTATCGCAGGGTGGATAGGTACAATCAGAAACAAAAAATATTAAGCCATCACTTAAGCAGAGCACAAAGTCGACCAAATCTCAACGACTACCGACTATAAAATGCGTCCCTAGCGCATTACAACAATTAAAAGAGTAATTTAACCTTCCCCATCTCGAAAGCTCAGAATAAAAATCTCCTTCCTGGCCTCCTTTACCGCACCTCGCTGTATGAGATAGTCGGTGGGCAGCTCCTTTACCAGCCGCAAACAATCTATATAAAAAGCAGCGGCCCGTCATTTACACTTACAACACACCTGACCCTATCTACCTCCAAACCAACTACATATATTTCGCGGATAATATAAACCAAATCATAATATCACCCAGGAGATTGACTGCTATGGTTGCCTTAGCTTGTCTAATTCTCTATATTTTTGTGAAGATTGCGCTACTGCCTAATTTTATCTCGCACAGAGTTTTGAGCGTTGTACCGCTCGTTCGGTAAATCCTTACGGACAAGTTTTAAAATTGCTACTGAGAAATTTTCATTACGATTTGCGAATTAAAAACTGAAAATGTTTCACTCGCAGCGTGTGCCCGTAGGCAGGAGTGAACTTGCTTCCCCCCCTCCCCCTGCGAACTCTTCATCGAGTCTTCTTGGTCGGACAACAACCTGCAGGCATTTGATAAGCGCCCTACACGGAAGGTAAAGTGCCATTGTAGATTATATATTTTGGACTGGGACCCCTTTCTTCAAACTCTTTGTTTCTCTCTAAAAAAAGTGGTGATAAGCCTCTCTCAAACTACACACACGCACACATCCAATCACTTCGCGGGGTATTTTTCTTCTGTTTAAGTTTGTGTTCTTCCAATCCTTGCTCATGAGGATATGGAAGAATAAATGAGGGAGACCCGGCGGATACCGCTGAAGACTCTCCGCGATGGCCCCAAGCCAGATCGGGGGGGGGTCTTCTCTAAAATTTACGGGGATCTAGAGATTGCTCTAGTAAGGCTAATAGACACACACAATGGATATGCGGCTATTTGCTCAAAGGAGAGTGACTGCGAAGTCCTCACCTCTCCTAAAGCAGCAGAATGCCTAAAAACGATCAACCTCAAGCCACACACTCCACCTGAAATAAAGACACCGTAGCATTATCCTTCGCCGCTCAATCCAGGGTTGGGGGGCACAGCATTGAAGAAATTCATGCTGAAGTGGAAAAAGACCACACCTGGGCGAAGGTAGCTGAAATCATTAAATTCAAGGAATACACCCACGTATTCAAAATAGTCTTTTGTGATATGGCAATGGCGGTTAAGGCCACGGAGGGAGGTATGCTCCTCTTTAACGTCCGTGTCTGCCCTGAGCAGATCGAACGTGAGGAGTTTATCGACCTCCAGATGTGCTTCAAATTCTACAAGTATGAGGAGCACACCACGGCCACCTGCCCCAGGGGAAACGTTTCCTGTGCTTTATCTGCGCGTCGGATATACATTCTTGGAGGAGCTGTAAGAGCACCTCTATGAAGTGCCTGAATGGCGCTGGAGAACATAAGACGCTCTCCATGGCTTGGCCAAAAAAGAAATGTTGAAGAAAAAGGATAATCAAAAAAGACAAGATGAAGAAAATAAAGTGAATAGCATTTACACCAAGGTTGCTAAAGCTGCTGTTGGGGAGTCTAAGGGAAATCCTACATTTCTCCACGTCGAGAACGAGAACTCGACCAAAATTATGTGTTGCATCTATTATGCTCACATTGCAAATCTCTCCTCCCCAGGGTGCTTTGCAGATGAACTTAATAGAATGCTGACACATAATGGAATGGAGAAGATGTGGTTTCCCCCAAACCCACGGTCGGAGAAGATTCTGAAGATTAGTCTCAAACCCCAGTGCGAGACTAGCTGCCAGAAGCTCCCCACCCCCAGCAGTGCTCTAGCTCCATCCAGGGATCCTAGGATCCAGGCTCAGGCAGCAAAGGAGGCAAATACACGCTCCGAAAAACAAAACAACACGCAAATTTCACAGGACACAAACTCGATCACACACACACAGGTAGATAATGAGGCTACGGTGACTGAGACTGCGAGACCTGAGCGGGAAGGGCACGTTTGCCTCGCTCATGGAAAACTTCACAGCCTCAGAGACGGCCGAGATTGTCCTCTTCTTGTAAGAGGGAAGCTAGGTACGCTTATCATTCGAGAAAAATTAACTTGAAGTTATTCGCTGCTGAAAGGTCTCCTTTCCCTAAGGAGATGGATGTCCTTGATGTGTCGGAAGGAGTTATATCCGGAAGATACAAATGGGAATTCACTTCGGACGACTACAGCGAGAAACAAGTCGAGGAGGCTCTACTCCAAGGCTTGATCAAACTGGCACCCGAAACCTTTATTACTCTAACGGACGGCGAATACAGGAAAAAAACGAACAGGAATAACCATCACGCCACCAAAGAGAATAAGTCCAAAAACAAAATGGCCACACACAGGACTCTTTAGTGAACTAGACAATGAAGACATTAAAAATATTACATTTTAACTCTGATGGCTGGACGAACAAAAAAAACACTATATGGTAACGTAATAAGACAATGCGACCCAGACGTTATATTTATATCAGAACATGGGATGAATGACACAGACAGGATAAAAAAAAATTCCCTATGAAGTCTTAACAAAAAATCACAGCGGAGAACGTTTCGACGGATGCGCGATAGCTGTGAAAAGAGGCCTTGACTCCAAATCAATAAGTGGACTCGACGATTCATACCTCGCTGTTGAGGTCCGTACGGCAGTGGGCCCCCTGGTCCTGGCAACAGGGTACCAGCCCCCAAGGAGAAGGTACTTGCCCCTTCACAACTTCCTGCAGCTTTGCGGTCACGGCAGAACCGTTCTTTTTGCCGGCGACCTCAATGCGAGGAGTGCTGCCTCAGATTACACGTCGACCAACCCAGCAGGCAGGAATCTTGAGACACTTATTGAAAGACAAATCATGACAAGAATTGGACCAAACTTCCCCACATACATTATACACAGATCAGCCACAAAACTAGACATAGTGCTAACTAGCACTATGTTCCCTTACGATTAGTTCATTGAAACGGGTCCTCCTATCCCCAGCGACCACCAGGCTATCCTTATTAAAATATAAACCTCCCCCATTCAAGTCCCTATCCCAGAACGCAAGAGCTACGCTCGAGCCAACTGGGATAATTATAAACGAAACCTCGAAAATTACAACCCTGACCCCTTAATTAATGCCACTCTAAAAGAAATTGACGAAAAGTTGGATAAAGTTAATGATAATTTATTAAAAACCGATAAGGAAGCCATTCCCCGAGTTAAATATAAAACTCTTCCTGCCCCTTCCTGAACCCCTCGAATGAAATCCCTCGCGAGGGAATACGCGGAACAGATCAATGAAGTGAACCTCACTGGCCCCAACATCATTACACACAGACGAACACAACACATACGGGACAAATTAATGACTCTTATTAGGGACCAACAGAATGTACTTTGGAACAATTTGATAGAAGGACTAAACATAGAAAACGACTCGCTTACATCTTGGCAGACAGTAAAAAGACTAAGAGGCGGACAGCCACAAAAGACCATAAATCTTAGACGTGAAAATACCGAAATTACGGACGCGGAAGAAATCGAAGAGGAATTCAGTCTTTTGGGGGCATCTATATTTAAGATATCTCCGGAAGAGAATGATGGCTTTGATTTAGACTTCAAAGACGGAATTATAAACGACTTGAAAGATCAGATACACATAACCCATCCTCACCATTGTTTATCGCAGGAAAGGCAAATGGAGGGACTCGGCGGCAGAATTACTGCCGAAGAACTCTCAAGAACCTTAAAATCCTTTCGTCAGCGAGCACCAGGGCGTACAGGACTGACAAGGGAGAATTTTATTCGAGCCCCGCCTAACATCCTTTTGGGCTCATGAATATCATGAATGCGTGCCTGAATGTGGGTTACTTCTCTGACCACTGAGAGGTAGCAAAATGATATTCATTCCCAAAGCCGGTAAGCCACCGGACAGTCCAGCTAACTTCAGGCCTATATCTCTCTTAGAATTTGCAGGAAAGTCTTGGAGAAGATATTGGCCCACAGGGTGAATTCGTTCCTCGAGGATAACAATTATCACAATAACCAGCAACATGGCTTCCGAAGGAAGCGAGGAACGGACATGGCGCTAGCCGTAATTACCGAGAAGTTGGCAAAAGTAAAAGCTGAAAGACGCCACGTA